>JAQFZE010003468.1:0-12562 GCA_034695245.1 Dicyrtomina saundersi | reverse complement strand
ATGAAAACTAAAAGTTTAAATGATTTTAACAACAGCTGAAAAAAATATTTTTTTTACGCTGGATAGTCTGTCAATAAGCATGCGAATGCATCAACGATTATTCTATTTGAGAGTGCAGTGTGTATTAAGGCTGCTGACCTGTTGATTATTTTAAGAGATAGTATTTTTGAATAATAGTAATGGCAAAAAAAAAACAGTATAATTTTTTTTAATCATATTATTATTTCCGGTCCTTGTAACCATAACCCAGTTTCTACAATAATGTCCAGCCCACGAACTATAACAAATAATTATCCTTATTAATCCTTTGACTATTTAATTTAAGAATTTCCAGGAAATGCAAGGACAGGACAGGACAGGAGTGCGGAGGACGGAGGAGGACTCGTCAGTACGTCAAAATGACAAAAGTGATATAATTACACAATTATTATTATTACCTCCTCTGCGATAATAATAATACATATAAAAAAAAATATTCAAACATACTATAAAATGATTACTCAATTACCACACATAACAAACCACAGTCGATTTATTCCTCATTAAAAAAAGACTCACATTATTAGATGTAGTAGTTCAACTATAATATGTGTACAATTTTGTACAGAGATAGGCAATATCATATCCTATGACCACCACCATCACCACCACCACTACTACTGTCGGTGTTGGTCATGAATTTTATGAGAAAGTTTTCCTTGTACAAAAACAAAATAGACGCCTCTCGGTAAAACCAAAAAAAAAACCTATAGACAGAGCTACTACTATACTACAAGGAAGAGCCACTTTGAATAATAATATGTAGGAGGAAGATAATATGAGCGGAGCTGCTATCGCCTCCGGAACTGTCTATTGACCACATAGAAGCCAAGTAAAATGGCAAAATACGACACAATGCTCGATTATTCCCATTTCAACAGCACATCTTGGAAGCCCAAAAGTGTAAGGTAGGTACATAAGAAAAAAATAATTGCATTCACTCACAAGACTTTTACTATAGCTCTGTACATATAGTCAATTTCAACATTCGCACTACTACTACTACTACCCACATACATAGGAAAGTATTCGCGGAAAAATCTTGGGCCAACATAAAAGAATAATATGAGTCAACCAAACTGCAAATTCAAATTCAAATGACAACATTATGATTACCAAGCGTCAAAACGATGCCTAATCATCTAACTTAAAGAACCTCAAACTGAAAATGTTCCCATTTTGATTTTTCATGCTGTACTTTTTCTTATTGTCCTGTTCTATAAAACAAAATGTAATGCGGACGACGGACTTCCTCCTTTTCCTCCATCTTATTTATAGCATCTTCCCCCTCAAAGCAAAGTACCTACCTGCATATTTCTATTTTATTGAATTTTATTACTAATATATTTACCCATACTAACGTACCTACCTACTAGGTAGTCTTGAATTTTATACATATGTAAGTAGTACTTCATTGTACGTAGAAAAGTTGTGTCTCGTCCACGAGCTTGACATGAACTTCCACATCCTTTTTATTTCTAGAGCTCGCTTTTCTCACGACTTCATAACTTTATACTTGATTCAACTTTACAATTGAACTTTTTTTTCACTGGAAAAATTACCTTACCTACTACACCTACCTACCATAGGTTATGCCTGCATGTACCCACGTAAAATGAATGTCCTACTTGCTCCAATATATAGTATTATCCTTGGACTATATACTACAAAGAATATGAGCACTGCGAACAATGATGTCACTTGAATCATGGATCCAGGCAACTACTATACTTACTAATAATTTGTGTTCAAATTAACCAAAACCGACACACACACAGGTAATATTACATATAGGTAAGGTAAGAAAAATATACCTGTCTTTGAAAATGAAAAACACCTACCCATAGCAAGCTGCGATAAGTTTACTAAGAAAATACTTGAACTTTACAAACTAGGTAATCGGAAGCTTATATGCATTTAAAGTAGTTAAAGTGTAGGTAACTACTACCTATTATATACTATGATCTCACAGGACAATAATGAATGATACAACTACTCCTGAATAGTTTGACATAAGAATGACAATAATGCCTAACTGTACCACACACTATTTATTTCGTAGAATAGGTTAAAACGTTAAATAGAGTCCAGGCCTGTTCCAGATGTTGGTCTTTCTCAAGAAGTGTGTTTTGACTATGCATATGGAACTACACATATGCTCATGTATCGTGTGTGTGTGTGTGGAGGAGAGTTAAAATTAATGGTAATCATGTATTATGAAAGTATATGAACCCCAACAAGAGTTTTGAATTTGAGTTTAAGGTGAAGGTGAAGGGAAGGGACATGAACTGGATTCGAAGATATTATAAAAGACACCAACCATCATATCACCATATCACCATACAAACTCCTTTTAGTACTGCTACCGCGTACTCCTTTACTCCTATCAGTATATACTGCCCAAGCCCAGCCCTACCATTACAGCCCCAGAGTGACTGGGAACGCACCTTGCTTTTGTCCAGTGAGAAAAACCAGAGATGTTTGTCTCACAGAAGCAGTCTCGTATCGTAGTCGTAGTGGCACTTGGCAGTATATAACTCATTTAAGAACCTGCAAAACCATCCAAATTTACCCAAATAACCCTACCGCATAACCATATAGAAAATGTAATCGTGGGAAACCATCAGGAGAGAAGAGATAGGACAAGTTGTGTTTTTTTTTGGATATTATTAAATTCTAAAATGACTTCCTTTTCAATTGCCCAACTCAAGGTTTTTATTTTTTTTCTTCTTCTTTTTCATGAGAAATTTTATAAAATCTACTATATATGCTACTCTATAAATAAAAATGCTGCACTTTTTCGAATTCATTTTTGGTTTTGGTTCATTTTTTATAATGATATGCTCAGGATTAAATCCTGATGTATACCTGATTTTTTGGTTACCGGATGAATCATTTTTCTGAATTTGTATGTGTGTGATTTGTTTTATATTTATATGCCGTTGATATAATATAGATTATTTAATTGAAGTCTTCTTACCTTGTAAGTGTTGTTGCGACAGTGAGTACGGGTGTCGATTTGAAGAACTGATTCGACAGTAAGGGGATGAAAGGTATGGCGAAACTCCACCGTGACCGGGATTTGGGCTGTCAGGCGTATGGGGTGCTGGCACTACATTACACACATGCAAATAACATTAAGAATCACGTAATGTATTATATAACAGAGACACAAAAAAAAAGTTTTGCACTCAATGTAGACATAACAATGGAATCAATTGTTGCTTTCAAAAAATATTGTCGAAGCTCTATATAAAAAATTTATACCTACACTGATATACATATATTACATAAATTCATAAATGAGCCTAAACCTATACATATATATTCATAAATAGAAGAAGAACATCCCTTGAGTAAAAAACTTAATACACTGTGCATATAATATACGCAGAAGAAAATTACCCTTTTTTCCAGTCGTAATTATAATTTTTCATCTTCCTGTCACGCCAGGAATTCTAACCTGTTACTAAACGTGCACGGAATATTTTCTAACTCTCATTTCAGCTCAAGTCCAAAAACTCGGCAACATTACATGAAAAATCCAAAGTAGGTACAACTACATGGGACTACTTCTTTATTATTCTTACAGTTTCAACCGAGGACCCGTTGTGATACAAAATGTACAAGGAACGATCGAGCGGGCCATTGTATTCATGACAAAACCAAAGGTTTATTTCTTCCCTCTCCTACAACTACACACAATGTGTTTTAGTTGTGGACTCTTTTAAAAATTCATTTCCTCAATTGACTTACATCTGAAAAACAAGTGCTTTCCGCTTTTTAGTACAGTCACAGACACATACATACACATACACACTATCTTCGTCTGTACCTTGAAAATAAAAAAACTAATGAAAGGGAAACTGCCTGAGTCATTCCGCAATACTGGTTCAACATGGATATCCTATCCATCTACTTAACTACTCACCCACCCACCTACCTACCTCCCGACGTGTCTCTACACACTCTGCTAATCACATCCCTTCTATTTATGGATATTGGTTGACAAAAATGATTTCCAAACTACCTCAGAATGAGATGCATGATTGAGTTTATTACAATTTTGTAATAATAATCGTATAACGTCAGTGGTTAAGACTTGAAATTTGTGTCGCTATGCTCGAGTTGGGAAAAAAGAGAGCTTATGCAATCGAGATAAAAAAATTAACTAGAATAAATATATGAACTGCAGACTCCCACTACAGACAAGGCATATGACATACCTAGACATGAAAAATATCAGCATTTATAATCATATTATTATCATTTCATGTCTACTACCATTGTTTCACAAAAAAAAAAAAAAGAGTAACGAGAGAACGAGCGTTTGTTTACCTTTTGACTTGCCACGTAATACGCATGAATCACGATTACGATTATAGTTGCCAACTTTCTCAGTTAATACTCTGAGTGTTTTTCATATATTTGTGTTGTTTTTTCTCTCTCTCTCTATTTCTACACAAATTCTCAAATTCTACTCAAATAAGTTCCGTATAGTTTAGTCCATATACTTTCATTCTCTTTTTTAATTTGTATTTACTTTGATTCTCTGAATGTTGTTGGGTAGTGTAAATGTGCGCGCGGAATCTTTCAACTTCCACTTCTTCCTTTTTTCTATCAGGGAAATCCTCATATCTTTTACACTTTGAGCCCTTAAATATATAGCGGCGGAGTAGTAGGAGAAGTGGAAATGGAAGTGGGTAAGACGAAGAAAGTAAGGTAAAACTTAAAACAAACTGAAACTATATTATGATCGTGAGTTGAAACATCAGCAGACGTTTTTCCACTCCCGTCATGATCTCTCTTCCTCTCACTTATGTACTTTCTTGCGGCGCGCGTATCTTTGAAACTTAAAAGAAAACGAGAGGATTTTGACTTTTAATGGATTCTCCTATTTTTAAACCACAAAAACGCATAAGTAAAAAAAAAAATCTGAAGCTTATATAAAGCCTTTTATAGATGAAGTGCTCCGGGACTCGGGAGTGTGTGTGTGCTCCGCCGTCCTCTCTGCAATGTGAGTGAATGTTGTACGAATCTTTTATGTATTCCTCATTCTCTCTCATACACACAGTACAATTTTCATTTCCTTTTCCGGTCTGCCGAAAGCCATCACTACCGTCTATAGCTCACTTCTCTCTCTCTCTCTCTCAGCTTCTTCTTGGCGCTTCCCATTTCCATATTCCATACTTAGCTTAAAAGATCATGTAAAAAGAATACTACAGAAAAAGAACTACTCACACACTACACATCTTCACTGTACTCACTGCGGAAAAACCTTTGGAGGCAGTTAACTTTCGAGGTTTTTTTTCTTTCACACTACTCACTTTGTTCCGTAACGTGTAATACAGTTGGTAGCTAAATGTGGAGAGAGAGAGAGACAGAGAGGAAAAAAGAGTGAAAAAATAATCACATCAACTTGTGTAAAATATGAGTTGAAAAATAAGAGAAGGGGAAAGTGCTCCACTCAAATATATTGATACACAAAGCCGTAGTATTTCATATTTGGAATTTTAGTTTGACAAGTCTTACAGCACTACAAAGTATTTTAAGAAAAATGTACAAAAAATACATTATTAATGGTTTCAAAGTCTAAAAATTTTGAATTAGAAGCCCTGGTCTAAACGGATACAAATATTCGTTGACGAACTGGAACATAACAATATAATGCGGCTCCACCTCAACACTCCTTTGTTCTTGGAACCCTCAGTTTCATTTTCATTTTAGTTCCCACTTGCCTCCTACGTAGTTTATAGTAAAATGACTGACTGACTGTGCTCGTCCGTACATGGTGAACTATGGAAAATGGAAGGAACTAAGGTGGTATTCTACTACTGAGTATAGCTCTGTATACATGTACGAGTACAGATATTCTAATAATAGGACTGTACATGTCCAAAGTAAAGTAGTAGCCCCCGATTAAGTCCTTAGTTATACATACTATAGATTTAAACACTTAATTTAAATGTCTGACGATGAGAGTAAACAGCTCCCTATGGCGACCAAATAGGCTATCTCTAAACATATTATAGAAGCTATATATATATGCTCTGATATACATGCCTTCCCTTCCCTTCCCTTCATAACTTGGTCCATGTATCGTAAAGCCATACCCATAACCCATAAAACGGTTCATAGTTTGAGTAAAATTATGCTACTTGTTTACTTTACCAGTAATGTGGCAGTTGGCAAGTTATTCGTGACTGTGAGGGTGGCCGTGGCTTAAGGGTGGGTGAGACACCGTACGACTGTACAGTACCCTACCAGACCAGACCAGACCAGACCAGACCAGCCCAGGCCAAAACCATAGAGCCTAATATTATGAGCTACCTACTCTCCACAGAACGACACAACAAAACAAATAACTAGTACGTAAATTCCTGTGGATGATTAGTAAATACTTTTTGTCCTCCTGTCATAAAGTTAAATGCTTCTAAATCCCACCGCTGAGACTCGGATTTCCGGAGAATATTTTCCCATTTCCGCAGCTAACTACGAACGCTATTAACACTGACGAGAGTCATGGAGAGTGAGAGAGAGAGTCAACTTTTAATGCTTCGCCTCTTTATTACACGGAGTATGTGGCAATATGTCATATAAATAGACTTCTGCTTCTATACTCTGTGTTATGTGGACTCCCTCCGTTGCCGTCCAACTCCAACGGTAGGCCTGATCAATCTCGATATTTTGGAGTTTCAAAATTTTTTCAGAAGGTGATCACAAAACTTTAGACTCTGTTTCAGTTTTATTTTCATTTGGTGCTTGAGGTAAAAATTACAAATATTCAACACATAGACATACAAACACACTCACACTTGTGCCAGAGCGGTACATCTATTTGACCTAACAACCCATACCACCCTATAGCCTCTATACTTGTTATGTACCATATGGTATAATTATAGCTACTATACAACTAGATATAATGACATTTTTGAACTCCTTTTTTTATACCCTATACCTATATACATATGCGTCTACGTTTCACACTCACTAATCTGTCTTAATTCTGAATATACATCACTGTTAACAAAAATCCTCCCGCTACACACAACCCTACAATAGTATATACATACTCTACATATATATCTCATTGAATTTTTTTTTTGTAAACCTCGGCTTGATTCCCGTAAATGATAAGATAGAGAAGAAATGTCATTTTTACTTACCTGGGGTTGGTTGAAGACGTGCTTTGGTTTCATCGTTTGAGGTGTGACCACTACTACTACTATCAACATCAGACACGCCGCTATCAGCTGGGCTTGGGGGAAGCGAACCTGGAAGGACATCAAAAATCATTTATATATTTATTAATAATATATTATGTCTGCAGTCTGCGTATAAATATCCTATAGTTTTACATTTCAAAAATATACTAAACAGTCCATCCCATTCATTTCCTCCGATGATGATTCTAAACATAGTTGAGTCCATATATATGTACTATTCATACATTTTTACATTAATAGTAAGAAATCCTAGTAAACTGTTTCAACAATCAACATGTCAAGGAAATAAAGCATTACAAAGAGATCATCCATATGAGCAAATATACATTACATAATACATGTGGTTTTTTTTAATCATACGGTGCTTCAGATGTCTCGCTGTATTTTTTCTCTTATATAATATTACTACTACTACTATTACTACTACGTCTGGTAGTGTACAATTCTAGAAATTTGAAATCAAATATCTCTATGTCAGCTATAACAAGTATAGCGCCGGGTCATCATCACTGCCCAGAATAATCAATACGCATACACACACATACGTAGTAGGTACACGTAATATTCTAATTCTGCTCCTGTAAGCCGACCCAGACTTGTTTAATGCCGATGTAATGACACGGCTCAGCAGGTGCTCTCGTAAAAGTTCTTATTAGAACCCTATACACATTCACAATGAATAAAACAAGAGCATGCTCTGGAGTATATGGAGCACTCAGTCTTTCAATTAACACACTGTACTACACTCCAGCGAGGCGGACGAGACTCGCCCTACCGAATAATGAACGATATACATATAGGTATGATATGTTCAAGTAATGTAGACCAAGTAAACTGAAGCTGAGCAAACACTGTCGTCCTCTACATTTACACGAGAGGAGGGTTTTTGTTTTTCGGTAAATGTAAGAATATTACTCTTACAACTACAACAAGTTTATAAAGTTTTAACTTTCCATACTCGGAAAATCCAGGGTAATGTAACGGAGACTGGTCAGCTCATTAAGGAACCGAATACGACGGAATCAAAATACAAGGAGGCCTCACAGAAGCACCACATTTACTAGTAGTAACAGTAGAGTACATATAGGCAAGAAGGGAACAAGAAGTTTGTCACCATATAGTAGACGTGTACACATGCTTTTACATAGTTAACTACCTACTTAGAATGCATCCCTCTTCTGCGAAAACGAGAAAGGGAAAATTTTCAAATCCGACTATACTGCCAGACCAGAAATGGAACCACTTTTTCTTAAGAAATACACACACTGTATTTATTTATTTATTTTTTTTTGGAGAAGTTTTTCTTTATTTTTTTTTTCATTTTCCATTTCATTTTTATTTTCTGGTTTACCTGGTTATGAGAGTCCAGTGAGAAGCTGAGTTGAACGTGAGATAACGAAGCCAATAAATACAGAGTTTATAGCCACTATAACTCATTTTTATTCCCCCTGTACACATACTTGTTTCTGTGTGTGTGTGTGTGTGTGACGAGTTTTCTTTATTAATTTTATTAATTTTGCTCTTTGTATGCATGTTCGGCTCCGAGGGGGGAAGGTAATAGGCTCCACATAGAACATCCAATTTTCTACAGACATCCACACAGAGCCATGGTGGAGCTTAATTGGTTTGTGCAAAGAATTCTCTCAGTCTTGGCAAAGGAGGAGAAAGGATGCTTCCTTAAATATAGATTTCTTTTGGACAAGAAGAAATCTTCTTTAAAAGCTCCAGCACAGCACAGAATTTTCCACATGCATGTATGTACCATGTAGATATAGGGAATGCGTATCATTATTATTGTATTACGGTAACGGTGGGATGCAGCGAGCATATTAATATTCAATATATAAAATGTACATACTACCTACCTCCCTACACTTTTTACGTTTTCCGCATTAAAATGAAAAATCATGAACGGAAAATGGAAGACATACACAGTTCAGAAAACATCACCAGTCTCCGTCTCAAATCTCATGTCCTATACTCATCGTCGTGACGAGGGTGATCGTGACTTCAACCAGGGCCGGAGCCGTGGTCCAGTCCAGTCAAGTCAGTTAAGGATGGATATCATCACCTATCACATCACCCGACAGGAGGACTCGCGGACTTTTGACGAGGGAACCAACAACCTTCACAAGAAAAAACTTTTTTTCTTGCATGCCATCCATGACTTTTTTTTTACATGAAGGTGGAAAAGTGGAATTGGGAGTAAACATGAGAGTCACGTAAACAATGAATCCCACCCTTCCCCCGTTTCCCCCCACCCCCTCTCCGTCTATGCAGGAGAAAAAAAGTGTAAAGTGGTTACTGGGCTATAATATACATACGGGTATGTACGCCTGTAAGCTACTCCGTCTGCATGTATAAAGACAGGAAATAGGAAATTGATAATAAATTTGGTACAAATCATTCGAAACACACTAAAGGGAGACAAATGTCATCGCCTAACATCATTAACTTTTCACCACGTTTCACATTTTTCTGCCTGCTGCCTCATCCACATAGTCTCACCACCACTATATGTATGCCACTTCTACTTCACTCTCCTTTTTTTCCATTCTTTTGTCAACCGTTTCGTCCAACTCGCCAACTTTAACTTTAACAAGAGATCAGTTACAACATATTATATGAATTTCCCATATAGGAGGATATATACTGCTGGAGTACGGAGATCATACCATAGGCATTCAGCCTACGTCCGCAACATTCAAAGTCCATCTTGAACTTTTGAATTTTAAATATCTCCATATATACATATATACATGTATATCTGTCTAATTTATATTTAACGACTGTACTACTATACTGAATATAGTATATTTCTATTATTACTCCAGCATTATTTCCCTACAGACTACTCTAAAAAAACGAGTGTCAGCAGCACCGCAGACCACGTTACTGCTTCTCACTGATCTCTCTGTACTTTCTACATAATATTTATAGATAGGTGCATATACATATCCCTAAGCTCAATTTTGCAGTCCCAGTCGTGAGAAATCTTCTTTCCCTTTCCTCTGTAAAGATTTTTTTTTCTCCTCAAAGTAATGACTTTAGGAGCCGACAAAACGATAGACAGTAATACTGTAACATTAAGAAGTGTCGAATTGAGATTTAAATGATGCTCACTTCAGCTTATTTTCTCCCCCAAACGCTTCACTCGACGAGAAAATGTTTAAATGATCTTATGAAGACCGCCACTCATTTCATATGGCACATATATCTGGAGAGACCTATTAAGAGAGGATCTATGCTGTAAGAGTCAGAGTGTTGGCCATTCCCTGATCCTGTTCCCTATGCCAGCTGAATATGAGACGAGGAATGTTGAATGTCGACTGTCGACTCTGAGACAGACAGACAAGTCAGCGGATGAGTGGATAGTTATTTCAAAAATTATGACTCCGTTTTCAAACATTTCTCGGCATGACCAAGTCATTTTACATTTTAAACGGAGCTATATAGATGAAGACATTTTTGCACTCTGAATGCTTAACACGTGAATTTTCTAATTATTACCTGACCTTTCGCGGAACTATACCACTGTTTCCCAATCATTTACTTCAGCTTTGTGAGAGTTAAGATTATTTATAGGAGTGAGCGTCATAAATGTTTCCTGTTGCTGTAAAACGTTTCCAGGATCCCTTCTCTTTTTAAATGGATTTACTAACTACTTTAAAGGGTGTTTAAACGAATAAATTTTTCAAAAAATTTGAAAAACTCCGAATTTCGGATATTATGTGATCCAGACAGATGTAGGACACCTAAATTTGAGTGCTAATTTGAATTACCTGTTGAGCCCGAAGTGTAAGGGGGTAATCTATGACTACCAAGAACGCCATTTGGAACTCCTTGTAATGAGTTGAGAAGAGGTGAGGCACCAGGATGATGATTCAAGATCCCTTGTAGTAATGTTCGTGGTGGAGATGTCCTAGGAGATCTGCGTCCTTCCAACTCTAGTAGACCATTTTGGGCAATTATCCGTACTCCACCGGCTGTGTCAACTAGAAAGCAAATAATAACAAAAATATACCATTAAAAACATGTCCAATATTCATCACAAAAAAACTTCTTAAATAATTAAATTTAATAATGCTTATACATATACTAATATTCCAAATACAAAGTGCATTCCCTTTTTTTGAGTACAGGAACAGGGAGAATGGGATAAAATGCTGATGCGTCTCTATGACGTACCATTCTACTATCTTCTTCCTATTATGAAAACTCGTAAACTCAAAAAAACCTTGCTCAAGTAAGTACGTACATAACATACAGTGTAAAACTGCATTGGAGAATACAGGAAAAATTCTACAGTAATCCTAATCATCCTAATCATGTTTCCTTGTACGGAGAGAAAAAAATAGTTTTAATTTTCAAATCTTTTTTTAAATAACTTTAAAAGTTCATAATAATCATAAAATGTAATGTTTGGATTGGAATGGTTCATGGTATATGCACTACACATGTTTGCAGTCATGGCCATGACTCTGGCTCTGGCTCTGACTGTATATTATAGAATGCGAGATGCCATGTTATGCTATGGTATGAAGGATCCTAATCATGGAACATCTCTCACTCCTAATCATATATGAAAGTCTGTCTGACTAGTGAGTACAGAGTCAAATTCAACCAACTTACATGTGTTCAGTGCTCAAGATTGTGTGTGTGTGTGTGTGCTACCTTCTGCTCTGAATTAATCACGACTCTATATATCTATAGGTACATACTACCCACATATGTGGATACATCCCAGTACCAGTCCCAGTCCCAGCAACTCCCAACTCTCTCCAACAAATGCACTTCTCCACAATAAAACAGACCAGGACTCTCAGATTACTTTTGATAGCGTGTTGCAATGACTCGCGCAATAGCTGGTGCATTCAAAACACTCAGCTTGACGAAAAATCATTTCTCTCTCTCTCTCTCTTGGATAAAAAGAAGAAGACGACGACGAGGGAATAAGCAAGAACGAGAAGGAGAGAGAGAGAAAAAGACAGTCAAAAAGCTTGTGCCAAGGCCATGGAAATAAAACCTGCTACCTCAAACGGAAATATTACAGAAGCATCAGAATCACGAAACAAGTCGAGGAGGAAAAAAGAAACAGGCCCCGAGGATATCCTTTGGAACTCAAAGACTCATTCCTCTCCTTCTTCCCTCTGTTCTGTTCTGTCGTTATTCCCATTCCTATCAACGGTCAAAAAAATGAATGCTTTTTTTTTCATATATATATGTGGTAGTCCAGAGGCAGTTTAGCCCACAAGCCCAAGATCCTTCTGGACTAGTCCAGAAGAAGTTTCCTT
>JAQFZE010003467.1:0-12563 GCA_034695245.1 Dicyrtomina saundersi | reverse complement strand
TAATCTCCCTGCCTCCCAATCCATCTTATGATATCTGCCCTTTTCATTCCCGTCATATCTTCCCCTATTCATTCCATTCTATCAACACCATCCTATTCTACAACTTAGTGAGGACTTTCGCTACTATCCCAGTAGTCTTGTTGATGTAAATTATAAACAATAATGGCCCCAAAATAGATCTTTGTGGTACACCTAACTGGAACTCATATAAATCAAATATAAAAGTTTTAATTTGAATTTTAAAAGTACGGTTTCTAAAATAATTAATTATAAGCTTAATCAGATGGCCTTGAATACCAAAATCGTTCCTAAACTTTACAATCAGCTTATCGTGCGGTATTAGTCAAAGACTTTATGTACATAAATAAAGACAGCCAATACTCGGCCACATTTACCATCTATGTAGCTTAAAACATACTGGGTGAATCTTAAATTTGCTGTAAGGCAGGATCGCAGCTTAAAAAACCAATGCTGTTTGTCACACTAATTAATACCATTCATTATCGTTATGTACAACATTGTTTCAAACAGCTTGTCTAATAAGGGGAGGAAAGATATTGGACGGTATGAAGAAGGATTTAAGCGAGTGCCTTTATCATTGTATAAAGGCATTAAAATTGCACATTTAAATTTTAATGATTATGCAGATAAAATAAAAAATTGTGTAAATAGCATTGCCAAACGTCAAGATAGCTCACCCATACAGTTATTTAAAACCCGATACGATAACCTAACAATTAGTTTAAAACTGATAATCACAGTAATTAGGTTAATACCTGTTTCACATGTTTAAGCACAACGGCATTTATTAATTTAATACGTGAACTTATTTCTTTTCTCTAGTAGCTTGAATTAGAATCAATTTACTTTCAACTAGAAGATTTTTTATTAATTGAAAAATTAAAGAAAAATTATTGTCTCTGAAAGAAATTCAAGATTTATTTTAAAATGAATTTAAAATTTAAAACACAAACATCAAATTAAACCCAATAAGTGTTATAGAGGCCAGCAATACAGCTATAAAGATAAAGATAATTAATTATGCAGATGTTTTTTGAATTAAATAAATTTAGTAGTTTAAGAATATAAAGATTTGTAATGTGTGTAAAACTAATAAGAAAATAATCGTGTGATGTAATAATCCAACAACAAAAAATTAAATTTAAATATGTACATATGTAAAATTTTGTATAAACTGCAAACATGCATTTAACTGCGTTTATTTGTAGTTTAAAGGCTCACAGTTGCAGTTGGCAGATTATTTTTAAACATTTTGGCTAGTACACAAAATATATTTAAATTCTAGATTAAAAGGATATTTTTTGGCATTAAGTGGTTTTAATCAAAACAATAAAAACTTCCATAATAATGCTATTGTAGACAGAAAATTAAGTCAGCTGCGTTCATTTAGTTTCCATAAACCAATTAGAAAAAGATTTAAACAAAGGCCTGTGCTTTGCTAATATGATTCGAGAAATTTTCTGTACTGATCTTAAATTACTTGAAAGCGGTATAGCTAAACATAATTCAGAATTTGTCAACATAATATTTTGCATAGATGCGTTTAGCAAAAACTTCTTTTGCATATTCGTTAAAAACAAAAAGCCCGAATCCATAATTAAAGTCATAAAAAGCATTTTTCAGGAAGCTAATATAACACCAATATTATTGTTTACTGATCAAAGTTGTTAGAAGGTAAGGCAACTCATTAAAATAAATTCCTAAAAATATTTTTATAACTGGTTGACAATTAAACGCATTAAAACTAATATATAAACTTTTTATTTGACTAGAAAATGTATTCTAAGCAGACTTTTAGCAAATTTTTAAGAAGTCATGGGATTAGGTAATATAATATCTATAGCAAAACAAAGTCAAGTATAGTATACCGAGTAATAAAGTGCGTCACAGTATTACAATTTAAGAATTACCTATACAATTACCAGCGTTTTGTAACATTTTTAATGTACTAATGTTTAATGTTTTAAATTGTTTTAGGACCAGTTTTGTAAAATCTGATAATTTTATAATTAAAAAATACACTTATTGCATAGTTAACATTCTTCCTGCCACGAGTTTTGGCAAACAATGCTTGCAGATCTTATTAGCAATAACAAGAGCAAAGTTGCAGCTATTAAATTAGAAGAAAGCGTACAAATTAGTTGTTCCAAGATCTTGTTCTAAACCAGTTTACAGTATCGTTGAACATCACGTTTAAATATGCTATATATTATTCTATGAATAAACTCATGACTTAAGCGATAAGGTTAATACACATTTAGATTTAAACAGAATACAACTAGAACTTTAATGTTTGAGTCTTTAAGCTATAGTCCGCTAACGTGACAACAATCCCTGTTACCGACTATATAGAGGTTCCTAATGATAATAGTAATAATGAAGTTTTCTCTAAAGAAGAATTAAACCGTAACCAAATATTCTAGATGAGTGAATCACCATCTAATCAATATTTGGCAAACACAATTAAACAACATATACTGCAAACGCGAATAAGATTGGACAGACACAGCTGCTTAATACTGGAGACACCACTATAACAGATAACATTTACATTAAATTGACCAGTGACCAATAAAAAACATTTTTTTCACGGGCAACAATCCACCAAGTTTCGTATTTGTACTTACACTATAAGATGTTGACAATTATGATGTTGGGTTAGTCAATTTATTAACCTTACAATCTATCGCAATAAAAATAGGAGGTGGAATATGAGAAACAATGACCAAAGAATTAGACGATCTACTTTGTGTCACATCAAAGGTTTGACAACCCTAATTCGAACAAGTATAACAATCTTACTCAGCACAAGCAACAAAACCGTTTAAAGGGAACCGACGTCTAAAGGCGCAGCTATATCGCTCTGCTCGAGTTAAAATGAGAAATTCCGGATTCAGTCAAAGTCAAGTAAACCGACTGTGGAAATACCGAAAGAAACTTACTCATCGCCATCACCGATCATTTACTGGTTACCATTAGATCATGCAGTAACATCATTGAAGTGAAGCATTTCGGATCGCCATGGCTTTTTTCTACGACTATTTTTGACTGTTTCGAAACGCATACAAAGATATTTAATAATATTATAAATAATAAAATGAACTAATTTATAATAATAAATTAGTATTTTATTCCATATTTTATAGCTAATAATCTGGACAGTGACTACGGCTACTGTAATTATTGACTGAACAGTAACTACAGCCACTGCATTAAATGACTAAACAGTGACCACAGCCACTGGTTAGACAAGTTTAAAACTATAAAATCGCGAAGCAACTTTTAATGCAACAATCATTCAACCAGAAAACACGTTCAATTGTTTTATTCTGAAAATCTAAGTTATTCATTGAATCGGGTTTTCGTCACAGTATTTGCGTATAATCTTCAACTTGTAATTTGAAAGTATTTGAGTATATTTGTCAATAAATATTATTTATCTTTAACTCACTACTGGTTATGTATTTATAATTCAACTAAATATTTTAATTACTGGTTATTGATGCTAGTAATATTTACATGGATCTACAATCCATGCTGTCCACTTCAAATCTAGTTCTTCAGTCAATTTGTGGTCCCACTTTAAAGATCTCCATACGTCTTGAAGTAAGATTCGTACCTTTATCATAAAATAAACTATTATTCTAAGTGAATCCAATACAGCCATAATAGGCCTCAACACGTCTTGTTTGGTTGGAAAAATCTCTATGTTAACTTTGTAAAAGTTTACCTTGAACGTAAAATTTTCAGTCTCTAAGTTCCACCATAGGCCAAGCACGCGTTCCATTGGAAGCTCAGTATTAATACTAATTTCTGAAAGATCTTTCTTGCGTAAATTCACAGGAATGGTTTTTATCACTTGCTTTGAATTACAAATGAAATTGCAAATTTTGAAATTGCCTTGCTTAAAGACATAGATAACATCTTTAATTAGTCGTACTGCTTCGTAATCAGTATCTGTACTATTCAACTAATCTTCCATATAACTATGACTCAATATAGCTTCACAAGCGTCTGAAAAGTCCTGTTAAAATTCTAGTGCGTTGGTATTTTTTACAAACTGAGCTGATGATGGAGAACCGACCGGCAAAAAATATCATCTAATATCGCAACGGAGACACTTTAAGGATGTTATTCACAACAACTAGCGATAACCATAGTTCTTGCACATTGTACAACGAAGAAATTAAATGAAGTGAGAGAAAAATAGAAAAGCACACAATACTTATAGCCGATTACAATACAAAAATTAAAGAAGAACGAACCTTTATATGACGTCATTAAGTTGAACCCACAAATTCAGAGAAGGCTAATCTTCATCAAGTCTTAAGTTTCTTACAAAACAAAAAATGCCAACTGAAACAACAATTAATTCAGAATGAACTTGTACCGTTGCAGCTAAACTTAGTTACTGGTAATGGTCGTAATAGAATCCCAAACAAAGCTTAATTAACAATCCATGGCATTTCTGTGAGTGTTAATTCCAAGACAACAGAAACTCTCCCAAGGGTATGTTTTGAACCTAGTAAAAACTCATTAAATACTTTTACATAAACAGCAACAACAAAAACAACAACTGCTTATGAAGAGTGTTTAATAGCGTACAAAGCGAGAAAAATTTCACTACAGGAATACGATAAAAAACTTAACGAAAGAGAAATCAAACGAAAACAACGATTAAAAGAACTAGACAAAGAAAAGGAAAGATTAAAGGCAATACAGCGGTCGCTCCTTCTTAAACTCCAATGTTCTACTCACACTACCGATATCGAACCAAGTACCAGTACAACAGAGGACGTGAAAAATGAATCAGTGACTGCCCTAAATTCTGTTGCTATGAACTTAATAAAGGTACAAACAAAATCATATTCCACCCAACATGTAATAAATTCAACTATTGTTACTAACTTGCTTCAGCGAAAAGATTTCGAGCCAAAGAAATCTTTTGGGGTGAAGAACGACTACGATGGCTTAGAACGTATAAATCCAAAGGTCAGGTTATACTCAAGGTCTGACAAACGTGATAAGACTCCAATTCAAGGCTTATCTGTAGCGAAGGTTCCAAGTATAAACAGTGACTTAAGTAATCCAGAAGTTTATAAATCATGCGAATATTTTGGGGTGAAAAACTATTACGACACACCATTAGTGAATTCTAAAGTCCATAAGTGTTTGTTGGAATATACGTCAAAATAACGTACAAATTGTAAATCCTAAGGTTCTGAAGTTTCGGTTAGACTATGCGTCTGACACAACTTATAAGAATAAGAATCAAGATGAACTTTTAAATGTTAAAAGTTATTCAAATGAACCAAGCGATTCTAGACTATGAGAATACTTGGGAATAAAAAAAACGAGTGAAGTCCTAATCAAGGCTATTTACAACAAATAACATTCAAGTGTTACATTCGAAATAAGAAAATCGAAAGACGATACGCGAGGAAAACCTAACCATAATCAAAATCAAGGTCCAACCACGACTGTCAACTATTCTGCGAATACATAATATGGCCAACCTAATTCTGAAGAATATAGTCAACCTATAACTGAAGAACATGGTCAACCTAAATTAAAAGGATATTGTCAACCTTCAAACGGAGAATTTGGTCAACCTACTAGAGAAGATAACGCTCAACCGGTACTTCTCAGAGGCGACCGTCTCAACAAATCTAAAATTAAAGTTCAAAATAATTATGAATTTACTGCAATCCAGACATCTGTAAAACAAATACATAATTTGACTTATAAATTGAGTGCAATTCCAAATTTCAACGCTACTGTTATACATAAGTTAAACAAACAAAAGCATGAAAATAACGATGACCAAAGTTATAGACGATCTACTTGGTGTCACATCAACGGTTTGACAACCTTAATTCAAACACAAACAACACAATCTTACTCAACGCAAGCAGCAAGGCAATTCAAAACGAACAGACGCCTAGAAGCTGAACTATTTTGTGGTGCTCGAGTTAAGATCCAAGGATCGAGATTTAGTGATGGTCAAGTATGCCGCCTGTGGAAATACTGAAAGAAACCTACTCATCGCCGTCGCCTATTACCGATTACTATTAGATGATGTAGGAACAGCATCAGGTAAAATATGTTGCGGATCGCCATAGCTCTTTTCTACGACTATTTTTGACTGTTTCGAAACGAATATGAAGAACTAATATTATTTCATAAACAATTAAACTAACCATTTTAATAATAATTCAATAGCAAAATATCAACAATATTTATGACCAAAAGGCTGAACAGTGACATGTGCCACTGTATTGATTAGCTGAACAGTGAGGGATGCCACTGTTTAGATTTGTAAATTTTCAAAAAATTGAGGAGCAACTTTTATGTAATTATGTCATTCAAGAAGATAAGACGTATAATCATTTTATTCCTAGAAATCCAAGTTATTTAATAAATTGGGTTTTCAACATAGTATTTGCGTCTGCGTATATTCTTCCACATAGTAATAAAATTAAGTTTATTTGAGTTTATTTGTGAACAAATATTATCATCTTTAACTCTCTGCTGTCTTATACTTCGCATAATAAATACGACGAAACATTTATAATAAAACTAAAGTAGTAGTAATTAGTAATAAGTAATTAAAAATATTTTAATTACTGGTTATTCTTGCTAGTAATATAATGGCTAAATATTACTAGCGCGAATGACCAGTAATTAAATTATTTGAAGTTTAATATTAAATGTTTCGTCGTATTTATTATGCGAAGTTAAAGACAGCAGAGAGTTAAAGATAATATTTATTTACGAATAATCTCAAATAAACTCAATTACTAGTTGAACATAACAAACAAATACTATGTTAAAATCCTAATTCAGAAATACAGGAGAAAAGAAGTTATACGTGTTTCCTTGTTGAATGATAAAATTGCATTAAAAGTTGCTTCGCAATTTTATAGATTTAAACTTCTCTGAACAGTGGCCGTGGTTACTGTTCAGTCATTTAATACAGTGGCCGTAGACACCGTTCAGTTTATTGGCTATAAAACACGGAATAAATACTAATTTATTATTATTAAATTGGTTCATTTCATTATTTATAATATATTGTAAGTTTTTCGTATGTTTTGTTATTTAGAAATAGTCGTAGAAAAGAGCTATGGTGATCTGCAAAATTCTTCACCCTGATAAAGTTTCTTTATCTACCTTTAGTACATATAATTTCGTCACCGGTCCCTGTTGATTAATCGTTTGAGTGCTTGCTTCTTGCTCTTTGGCAGGAACAATAAGAAACCATAATAAAGACATGCAGTGAACAGCCTGCAAAAGTAAAAATAGTCAAGGTTTCTTTTTAGGAAAAATCAGTAATGCTGAAAGTAATGAGATAGAATTAACACTAAAAATCTTTCTAAACAATGTACTAACAGTTAAAACTGCATTAGGTTATTAAAAGACAGTATCCAAAATAGGTGAGTTTATGGCCAGCCTTAACGACAGCTTAAAAGAAACTGTTGATCATTTGCCATTAGAAGTTCTTCAAAAAGCAATAACAAAAATCCAAATCAAACTTATATTTATTCTAAAAACTTGGCACCAAAGAATTCTGTAAACAAACAAATTTGGCTAGCTCTGGCTTCTTTATATCTGGTCAATCGATATAGGTTTATGTCTAAAAGACAACTGCTATATGAACACGTAACACAAGCAAAACTAGACACGGTCCTAATGAATCCAGTATTCAATATTGTAGCCCAGAAACTAATGTCAGAAAGAAAATGTTATCAAATTATATGAGGTATTCAAAATATTTAAACCATATAGGAAGAGATTAGATGCCGGTGGTGCTGATTTTAAAAACTATTTTAAACGATTTGGCACAAAACTACAAGAGCGGCTTACTATCAAGATAAAAATTGAATTTTCCTTAATAAACGCAGAAAGAACAAAATTCAAATTGATATTAGAAGGTAAACAAAACAAATGTATTGTCTTACTAGCTGAAATTGCTATTTGCTTTAGATTGCAACAATAGAATAAATTTTTCAATGGCGTTTACAACAAATAATCTAACTTTGACGAAGGCAAATACAAAAAAATTAGGGATAATGAATATTTGTACATTCAATTATTGGAATTAAATTCAAATTATCCTACAATGAAAGAACTAGAAGAAATTGACTTGGATCATGTTATTTATGAGATTAATCGTACTGTCAAAAGGGTCGTTTGAAGATACGAAAATAAAGTTTATACACAGCAATTCTGAGCTTAGTATACCCCAAATGAGATAAGATATATAAAGCACATGTGCTAGCATTAGTTAATAGATATTTTGGATTTAAAAGTAATTTTGTTTCTAAATCTTTAGTTATCGGACAACTTAAGTCTAAGTTACCTGAACAAGAGGAAGCAAAAAAGCAATAGAGCCATTGCTAAAGCCAGAGCAGAAAATACGAGCGAAGCGTCTGCGTGTATCATGTAATATGGTTTAAAATCAACTGTTTGCCTCCCACTCATTGCCTTTACTCCGATCAGGAGATATTTCAAACGTTTACAATAAGAACACTTTGCATACTTTTTTCCGATACTTTTTTCCGATACTGTATGTTCCATTCAAGCTTTGAGCACAACAAAAAATTCGAATAACTTCCTGAAAATTCTACTACCATTGTAGAGCTGCAGATTAGACTACGCAAAATTTAAAAATGCAGAATTCATTATTATTTAAGTGTAATAGTTTTTATAGAATTTGTTTCTAATATAGAATATTTGTACTGTATCACAAAAACATTTATAACTAGTGCACAGTCACGGTACATAACCATTCTAACCTCAACATTTGAACAGCAACAACATCATTTCATTTAAAGTGCGTCTTAAATGAATTACAAACGAAAGTATTCGCAATATTTAAATTCAAATAGTACCAACAAGTTAAAATTAGGCGTAAAATTTCGTGTAAAAATATTTACGACTCTAATAAAACTGTGAATAGGAACGCAATCTGGCGGCTCTCAGCGCAGACGCTTACGCTTTCAAAAACAAACTGGAGGTCGATTGAAGCAACAACCAACATCTTACTGTGAACAACAAGGATTAGGTCGCAAGTCTGGTCAAGCTGGAGCAGGCCAAAGAAAAAATGTGTACTGCAAAAGATAATGTTAAACCTATACAATCAATATTGCAAAGCGTATAACTTTATTCGTCGTCTAGACCTAAAAGAAGCAATACTAAACATATATTCGTTTAATGCTCTACGCAAGGATTTTACGATGAACTGACAGTCTATGAGGGATCCCAAAAGTCCTAAAAGTGGTGAAGACTCAGCCCAGTACTATCCGTACTATCCTTTGTTAAGCCTTTTAGGAAATAAAAATCCTTTGGTATTAGACATATAAAAATCTCCAGCAAAATATTACAACTGTAACGAATCCCACTTGGAACTGACATGTCGCTTAGTGCTAAGTGACAATAAACCAGTAGTAGCTGCGGAAATAGCTGCACCATCGTCGATGCTGTTTCACAGTATATTTAGTAATCTTGAATTTTATTTTAATGGTACTTTAATTGGTGGCAACTCTAACCTCTATGCTATTAGTGCATACTTAAATTGCGTGGATTCTTTAAATACCATTTAAAGACAGAACAGTGTGCTAGATTATATTTGCTAAACTCAACGCCTGATGCATTTGCAAAATCAGAAAGCAAATTTGTGGCGCAATACAATATTCGAAAGGAATCATAACCATTTACTATGCTAAGAGGACCTAAAACTCTACTTTTTATTAAAAACCAATGGTTTCAGGAAACATTGACGTACATACAATAATGCGAAGGTCATTGCCTGCGTTCTGTATAAATGGTGAGACTAAGACTCAGAAAGGTTAATCTGGTTGCCCGTTTCGTATTGACATTGTCAATGCTGTGTTGTATTTGAAGAGAGAGACAGTTTCTCGACTTGCAATTGAAAATCATCGATTGGGTTTAAACAACGGCATTATTTTCAAGTATCTATGCGTTGATTCTAAAGTAAAAAACATTATCATTTCAGCCGGCATCAATTTGCATTCACTTTACAATTATATTAACGGACGATTGCCTCCAATTATTGTAGCTGGTAGACAGTCAAGCGTATCTTGGTAAATTAACAAAGTTGTTTTGCAACTTTTAACACTTTAATTTAAGTGAAATCACTGTTTCGATGATACAAGAATCAATAAAGTACAAAACAATGCTCTTGATTTTTAAAGACACTGATGGATCTGAAAAAGACAATTTTCTTCTCGCTTTTAACAATTTTAAAAAAACAGCAGATAATCTACGTTTAGGAAATAAGAAAAAGTCTTCCAACTTTACAAAAATAAATGTTCTATTTGCATTTCAGGTTGTATAAAACCAGTTTAAAGTTGACCTAATTCTCTTCGAATTAAATTTATTTTGCATAAAATCTAGCGTTTTATAATATAAACTGTCTGTTGCTATACAGAACTCAACCTAATCACACCACTTGTACCATGAACACATTACAACTACAAAAATGTATCAGAATTAAACTTGGAGGAACTCAGATAAACTACAATTTCATAGCTGCAGATTAAATAACATGTACCATGGAAGAATAAGAAAAAGAAAATCTTAGAAGCAGATTAATTTACCCAATTGCAATGATTCAATTACAGACAAGATAAAATACTTTAGGAATCACTATATTCTTTATTGCGGGACATCTAAAGAAAGCTTTGAATATTTTGATATTAAATAAATATTTAATATTGTTTGACATACCAAGAGACACAAGCATAATTGGTCAAATCTCAAAACAAACCAGTCCAGAGAAACCAATTTATCTTCAAGAGGCATACAGGAAAGCATGTTGTTCACGGCAACGTGAATACATTCTAATTGACCTACATCCTTAGTGCCCTAACTCTTCAATGTTTATGCAAAATAGTGTATTTCCTGTGAATGGATCAGATGTATGTATTTTCAAATAGTATTAAACATGTCAGTGAAGCAACTTTTCGTCACATTTGACTTTTGTTAAAGCTAAAAAATATAACCATTTAATTTATCTTTTCACAAAGAAGCAATTGAATGCACTTGAAGAAATTGTATTAAATTTAAATAAATTCTGTGTGCATCCTTTAGAAGGGTATAAAAAACCTAATTTGTCCACCGTGGGCCCGAAGTAGATGCTGAGCTTACAGCAAGTTGTCTTCATCACTAGAAAGCATGTTTTTTGTCGAAAGGCAAACCTAAACCTAGCATTAAGCGCCGGTGCCAACGGGGTAAGTACGAGCTTTGCTGTTGACAGTGGGTCAGTTACATGTGCATGTGCAGCCGTTTCGAGTATTTTTGGTTTGAATAGCGCTAGTACAAATGGGCTAGGTATGATTGATGATGATAGGATGAGGCAAGCTACGAATGGTGCCGCTACAAGTTGGATCGGTATTAGTAAAGATGCATGTAAAAGGTAATGTTACCGAGGTAGAAGTTGCTCTTTATCGATTGGGAACAGCAAAAGCCATTAGAGTAAGATTTAGTTCTTTGAAATGAGCTCCGGCACGATGGTGCTGGTACAAGTTTTACTGATTCTTGTCGGCCTGGTCACAGTATTAAAGGTACAAAGTAGTTGGGTACGAGTGGTACTGATACGAAAAGTGTAAGTACAAAAGCAATTCGCATATGAATTTTACAATACCTTATGAAATTATAATTCGTTTGAATAAAATAGAGCAAATATATAAAAATTTAAAAAAAGTGCTGAAGCCTTCGGTTGATGGCATCCTAAGCAGTAACGTTTGTCAGTTTAAATTGACCGCTAATTAAAAAAATCGACATTTTATATTCTTATTCGTTAATAAGCAGCATTTACTACTTTATTGGATCGCTCACAAATAATGTCGTCGTTAAGGTCAGTTGATATAATTAGTTGGGAGATGATAAGTTACCATATTAAAAATCCTATGATGAGGATTTGTCAACCTAATTTCTGAACGTATGACAGTGGTGGTCCCTAAAATAGTAAAATTTGCATGACATAATTCATGGAAGATCCCCGTACGTACGCTTGAAAAATACAATGTTAAAGATATATGTTTACCTAATTTTGGAACTAATGGCATGGGAATCTCTAAAATGTTAAAATTTGAATGACGTGATCTATGGACGATCCCTGCAGGCATACTAGTAAAATACTATGTTGAGAATATATGTCAATCTAATTTCTGAACTATTGACAGTAGGGGTCCTGAAAATAGTAAATCTTTTATGACATAATTTATGAACGATCCCTGTACGCACGCTTGAAACATACAATGTTAAGGATATATGTTTACTTAATTTTGGAACTAATGGCATGGGAATCTCTAAAATGGTAAAATTTTATTGACGTGCTCTATTAACGATCCCTGCAGGCATACTAGTAAAATACTATGTTGAGAATAAATTATAGACGATCCTCGTAGGTACGCTTGAAAAATACAGTCAGGCATACTTGTAAAATCCTATGCTGAGGATATATGTCAACCTAATTTCTGAACTAATGACAGTGGGGGTCCCTAAAATAATAAAAT
>JAQFZE010003466.1:0-12563 GCA_034695245.1 Dicyrtomina saundersi | reverse complement strand
TAGTTAACTAAACATCTTGAGGAATTAATTGAGGATACAAATAATAGAGAGTGTGACTCAGTGACTGACTTTCCTGTCAAAAAAGTCGAGTAATTAGGATTAAGAAAAAGAGGGAAATGAGCGTCTGATTTTTTACATTTCGTGTTTTTTGTTTTAGTGACAGGAACGATTATGAAATGAAATCATTAATAATCAAAAAAAGATGATGATTGAATCATTTGATATTTACAGATACTTTAAAGATAACGAGTGAAGACTATAAAAGTAGAATGACTTCTTCTTGAAAGGTGTGAATGTAAATTACATTATATGTAGAATTCTTTTGAATTCCACCCCATATATAGCTACTTATAAAAGCTAAATTAACTTTGACATAATACAAAACAAAAATAAAGAATATATAAAATAAAAACAGAAAAATGCAAATTATATTATTACAAAATATAACCGATCATTTTCTTTTGTGTCGAAAAAAAGAGGAAATTGAAATAAAATTATTTGTAAAACGCATCGATAATCTTCGATCAGAGTCATATTCATTGTGGTTGGATAATTTTGCTGAATTAATAAAAAAAAACTTATGGGAATGCAAAAAAATAAAATAAACACCCCGTGTACTTACTTTTAGGTATATACTTTTTAAAATAGGCTTTATTAACTATGTAAGTATTTGAATAGTAATTATTTAAACTTATTTAAATGATCTCAATTATTTTTGTTTACTTTCAGTTATTATATAAGCAAAGTGAGGTTGAACGTGTTGGACGTGTGTTTGCTTACTTCATTAATTCATTAATTAATAATCCCGCATAGTCATATATAATATTATTATTATGTAATTATATCGCAATCGCATATGTGACAAAAGCACAGTTACTTTTTTTTAAATTAATTATTTGAAATGATTAATTAATAATTATTAGATAATCATAACAATAGGCGAGTTTCACCTGCTCTATATAGTTGTGTAGTTGAGTGTCTTCTCTTGCTCAGCTAAACTAATTAGCATATAATCATTAGTTAATCATTACAATTGATTACATAAGTAAATGGATATAACTATATATTATTTCTAAGTTTTTTTTAGTAGATATCAGTTTTAGTTTTTAGTAGTATATATAGTCAGTATCATCAGGATGAATCAGTACATTATGCAATTTAATTAACCTGAACTAATTAATTCATACAAATACGGGGGGTGGTATGAGCATCAAAGGATCAAGTTAACTTTGGTTATATGCTTACTCACTGAAATATAAATTATTCAAATCTGTATTAATTACATCATATAATATATATATTTGATTATTTCATCTTCCATATTTCATTTTAAAATCTTCAATGAACAAATCACCTTCATGATCATGATCATCATCATCATCAATAAAATTCCTAATCTTAATTCGTTTCGAATACCGAGACAATAATAATGATTATTAATATTATTATTATTAAGATTTCAACAAAATCATACGAGCGACTAAATAACTTTACACATATGTATATAATTAATTATGCCTACAGTTCAAATATTTTAATAAATTGTAATTAAGTAGATTTAATAATATTTTATAAGATGTTTGATAATGTGAGGGCATAATAATATAAATGTTCTCACATTACAATGTAATTACTTGTAAATTATACTCAAGTGGTAAATTTTAGTATATTTAAATAACAAACTGGGTAAATTAAACATGTTACCTAAAAATAAGTTAATTGATTACTAAAATTAGAAAGTTGAACTAAATTATAATGATATATATATATAAATATCCTAACTTTTCTTTTTTAGTTTTAGCAATAATTAATTAAATTAAATTATCGTAGAGTTTTTAGTGTAATTGTATCTATATGAATAAATTATTAGTATAATTAACTAAATGCAAAAAAATTACTGAAAACTTGTGAGGAGCCCGCATACGAGACGTACCCATTCCCTTTCCCCCGCACACAAAGCCCCCAAGAAGAAGAAGAAGAATCAAAGTTAACAATAATACATTTAATATAACCATTTGATTTCCTTAAACTCACTCATACATACTTACATCTACTTACAGATTATTGCATCTGTTCTTCCAGTCGGACTCGGATTATCATATTATAGAAGATTAGAAAACAGAATAAGCTTAGCTCACTTACGAGTATAGTTGTATTTTTTAAGTTAAGTACTTAATTCATTAATCCTCGAATTTCAAATGACCATCACAACATTATTGGCTCCGACTCTTACTCTTTGACTGGGACATATTGTGAGAATAGAATAGAATTTTAACTGCGGTTATAAAATCAAATCAATCAAAAGGAGGGGGAGGTGATAAGGGAAGAGAATGGGACTGGATTGACAGAGCGTGTCATGAAATGATTGCGTTCTCGCAACAATTATTATCTACAGTTCTATAGAGACAGAGAGAAAGAAGGGGAAAATTAGTTACAGGTAGTTAATTGGTCGTTCTCTTTAGTTAGATAGGCTAAAGGCATCTAATTGGGTTGGTAGGTTAGGTGGTTGATTAGATGTTGATTGGTGGTGTTGGAAAAGGGTTTTTAGTTTCCTGGGAATGTTTTGTGATTGTAATCCTCATTCCAGATTCCAACTTGTGTTTCTGTCCAGTCCAGCCACGAAACTATGAAATATATAATATGTGACTTTCCTTCATTTTCCCTTTTTTTCTTCTCTTAAAATGACTGACCTACTCTTCTATACTTGATCACTTATTTTTGGGTTCATCTCTTGTTTTTTTTGTAGTCTGATGAGGTGGTACGATGACATAGAAAATGGGGAAATGGTCACGAAATCCAAGTGGCACTACAATTACATAAAAACTATAAAGTTTGTAAGTCTCTTGGTGCAGTCGGGGTCAGGAGTGTTGATTTGATGAGGTGAGAGGCTTGACAGCTTATTTTTGATTACATGTTTTATACTTAACATGGTTTAATTATTTTTGCTATTCCAAATATCCAAGGAAGAAACTCACTCACTAACATTCTTGACCTCATTTCATTTCATATACTCTTCAACTCTTTCGTCATAATATATAACAATCTGGGAATAATGATACTTCTATATAGATTCTACACATTCCGGCGTTGATCACGTGACTCATGACTCAAAAGGCAGAGTGTTGACAATGTTTTGTCAGCTGTGTGATGATGAATGATGATGACGAGTTGGAGTGGATCTTGGATGAGTCACTTTTTTTTATAGTACAAAATTTCAAATATTCCAATAATCGAATAATCCATCACTCAAAACCACAGAGGAGTGAATCACGTGAAATTGAGCCGAATCACGAGAAATCATTATTTATGTTTTTTTACTTTACGAATATCAGACTTGAGGCTGTTACACGAGCGCGCTGAGCTTCTAATCTCCTAATCAACTTTTAGCTTTACAAAAATTTAAATTGTACATAATTAATTACAAAGTACGGTCATATACGTATAGAAAGAGTTTTATATAAGTGACATGGCATGCAGAATATTTGATAGCTTCTCTCACACCCGGACGCACTTCCTCCTTCCTACCTCTTGCATTCATAAATATATTTTATAAGCAAATTCTCTAGCCAAGCCAGATGCTTCTTTGGATTAACATTTCATTTCCTCGACAAAGGGAGACAGAGAACAGTAACAGTAGTGAGTGTGGAGAAAAGATGAGAGAGATAATTATTATGAAACGACAACGGGATAATATTTTGACTTTCTAAATATTCTCATGTCCTTGAGTAGGAGAGTTTACATTACATTTGGACAACAAAAATGAGACGACATCTCAAGCCTTCTCCCTCAGTCAGTCCACCATTCGAATTCTCCTTTTGCTTGTACTTACTCTCCCTATTCTTTCACAGCCATATATTATAATATTATCCATGAGATACATTATACATACTTTAAATTAAGACAAATTATCATCTAAATTCTCATATTATGTCGAAACTTGATTCAAACTTTGAAACATCCACCTCAGGCACAGAACCAATAATAAATTATCAAAACTTCCTACATTTTTGCACTTACAATAACTATGCACAAGTTTTACACAACCTAGAAAGCATATCAGCTCAGTCAGACAAGCACACTCCGACTCCACTCCACGAGGAGGGAACCATACAATTAGTTATGAATCCTTTACAGATCAAGGTATAAATATTAATATGGTAATACAAATTAACGAAATACAAATCATACATAATTATTTTATCAATACTTAAAAGTACTTGCATTTAACATCAAAACTAAATTAAATTACACTATTTTTTATGATTATTTTACATTTCCTTCTCTCTTCTTCAATAATCAATCTTTAAACTTGTCTTTTCCCAGAAAGGATATAGGAAATAATGGAAAATAATCAACAGAATTATTAGAATCCCAAAATTACATGGATCGCAAGTTCAATATGTATCAAGCGATCTTATCATCAGGGTTCTTAATTCCTCTTTCCTACACCTGTCCTTCTTTATATTTTCAAAAAACTTCCACTCTCTTTTTTTTGGGGCGGGGATATTTTTTTTTTGCATTTTCATAAATCTCAACGCCTGCATTTCATTACTCAAGTTAATATTTTAAATTTTATTTTTTATTTTTTATAAACACTTAGATTTTACTCCATAATACGCTGTTGTTTTTTTTTTAATTATACGGACTTTGATAATGATTACTCTAAATTGCAGCGATAAATAAATGATTAGTAAAACTAATAATATCTATATCTCTTCAACGACGATCAAGACACGATAATACATTGAGTACAATCCTAATACAAAAATTAGTAAGCTTAATAATTTTACAATTTGGTCTCATTCAAATCTGATGGCAACAAGTAATTAATTTAGACAGCTGTAAATGTTGTAAATGGACCAATTAGTAAGTGGTTGATGTGGAAATGGTAAAACTAAGGTCAGAGTTGATTAGTTGAGTTAGTGATGCAGTAAATTTTCAAGTACTTTATTCGATACAAGCATAATATATATATTATTATGGAAATGGATTCTATTCCGTTATGTATAATAATTAATGAATATTTTGATAATTGAACTAAAAAAAAGGCAAGGCAAAATTGGGAGGGAATAATGTTACATCCTAGTTTGTTTCAACTTTAGAAATTTGGGGAATTTAGGAAAGCTATTAGCTATGAAGCATAAAGCTGTCAATAATTTGAATATAATACAAACAACAATAGAGAATAAATTGAATAAGAATATATGTGTGACATCATGTATAATGTCATATATAAGTATATATATGTGTATGTAATGTACTCCGTATCCAAAGCTTTCCCAACACAAAGGTTAAATTGAACGATTACTCAGTACGGAAAAGACATGTATGTATAATGTGTGTGGTATGTATTGTTTGTGGTCGTAGTTTGCATGATGTCCAGGTTGAGGTGCGCCCCTCCCCCCTCCCACCTCCTCACACTTTCTCCTCCTGTGAAGTGAAAAGTCAGCTTTCGTCTCAAGATGTTTGTCTGCCTGCGTCGTAGTTGTTCTAGTGGTGTTGTGTGGGGTGATGGATGTCTTCTTTTTGTTGCTGTTGTTGTTTTGGTTAATTGGTTAATTCTGAAATGTTGATTTGATTCGATGGACAGGGCTAGTTGGGCTAGAATGTAGAATGTGAATACAAGTCTTAAGGGTTGTTTGGATTGGATCAAATGAACTTAATGATATTCACTTATTCACTTTTTAAATGATAGTAGATGTTGGTATTGGTAATTTAATTGTTTAGCTTGTGCGTTCTCTTGCTCAATATTCGTCTAAATCATCACCATCGCCATTTGGTGGTGGGACTTCACTATCCTCAGGAGCAGCAAAACCGTCCTATACGTTACATCCATCAAAATCCAATTATCGAATTATCGAATATTCCAATAATCCATAGATTTTTTTAGATTTAGATTCTCATTTTTTTTCCACTATTTTTTTGTTTGCTTTGCAGATTTTTTTAAGGATTAGGGATTTTGGCGAAGAGCTGTAAAAGCACACTACGCAACTACACACTGATTCTGAGCTTAATATAAAACGTCGGATCCGCTTACCTCGGTGGCATAAAGAATATCAAGAATTTTTTGAAGAACAGCATTTGTTTCCACTCCATCCTGCTCCTGACAATAAACTTCGATGTCTCTTAATTTTCCAAAGTAAAAATCACGCTCTTTTTCCAGTCCTTCCAAACTCAGTTTTGTATCTGCCAACTAAAAAAACAATATTTAGTCCTCATTCATAATAGCAATTCAATGGGAAATTAAACCTGTAAACCAATTAAGATAGGTGGGACTCTTACCTGTGCACTAAGTTCTTCTACTTGAGAGTTATTCAAAGAAGGCCGGGTGTGGAGGGCACGAGGAGCAGCCGGCTGCGGCCGAGCCATAGCACCATTGTTATTATTCCTAACGCCCATTCCAGTCATTCCGGCTAAAGAAAAGGCAAAGAAGGAAATAAATATGAGATTGTAAATCAATACATATATACATATATCACATTATTTCGTGTTACATCAAATTCTATAATTATATCTATAGAGTTGTGAAGGATTAGCTTCGCTCTTTGACAGGCCAAATGAATAAAAGGATATAAATTTAAAAGAAGGTAATAAATCCTATTGATTTTCTAATGAGTTGCACTGAATAGGAAGGGAAAAAGGAAAGGAGAAAGCTGGAACGTGCACTCGACCCTGAGATACGTGACAGGTGAGTAATATAAATAGGAAATGAGTCAAATATGAGAAATTGGAACTAGAATAAAATAAGTATTTGGGATTGTAGTAGCAAGGACGAGTTGGACGAGAGAATAAGTACTGCGAAGGCGGAAGTGAGGAATTTAAGTAGCTGACCGAGAATATCCAGTACAAAGGCAAATGAGGGAAATTTCGGGGAGGAGTGGTTCAAATTTTAGATTGTTTTACTTGGAGGAGCTGGTTTTCTTGCGATCTGGGAAGTCATGACGGGAGCAACTCGGTGCATGGGTTTTCCAGGTTGACCAGGTGAACCTCCTAAAGGAACTCCACCACGAGCATCCATGGCATTATAAGGATCACCCTTGTAATTGGCATCAAAAAATTTCTTGAACCATTGGACAAATTCAAAATTGTCTTGAAATCGACCCTTCACCAATTTATCCACGGGAATCACCTGCAATTCCAAAATATTATGCAATCAATGTAATATATACATCATACTGTCAGATCAGAAAATTTTCATGCTCAATTTCTTTTTTGTTGATATCATAACTTAAACAAAATCTTTTTCTCACCTTTTCTACTTCCATCTTTTTGAAGCCAGCCTGAAGAACCTTAAAATTTTGAATAAATTCATGCTCCAATTTTGTCTGAAACTTGACTTTCTTTAATGGGACACTAGCTGAAAACAGAGAATCATACAAAGTAAAGTCAGTAAGGCAGTATCAGGGACACTATGCAGTAATTATAAATTGTGAGTACATAATAATGAGCTAAATGAAAATGTGAACTTACTGGGAAAGAGCATATCCATAAACTGACAATAGGCGGCACCGGAGCACAGCTCTTCAATCTTGGTGAAACTGGATTCCAAACAGCCATTGACCCAGTTGAGCATGTCATGCCGACTCAGGTTGTCCGAAGTGACATTCGTGGCGTACACATTGACAGCCATTGTTGGACTCCTGTCTGCGAATAAATCAGATTGACAATTACATCTCAGTTCACAACATTTACAGTCACATTTCGGTTTGACAATCTTTGTCAATTTGCACATGGCACACTTGCTGTCAAAGTCATAGTCGTCTCCACCATAAACTATGTCCGCCACACTACAAACCAGCCTCGCGTCGTGGCGTACCATCCTGTCCATCAACTTCCCCCTGCTCTCCTCTAACTCCCGCTCACAGCAACAACACGACCTGTCCTCCTCCCAAAAACTACCTAAAGGCAGTGACATCCTCCTTAACACACGTCAACTGGGATGTCAAAGAAAACAACACGAAACAAATGTCCGAGACAGACGGAGACGAAGACCAATCACAATGAATCCCTCGCTAATTATATTACCACTGATAACCCCACAAACGCCGTAAAGCAAAGAAGGAACACTAGCTAATTATTTGCTTGTTTCCCAATAATTTATGAGCAAAATAAAGTTATTCAAATGAGGAATGAATGAGACGGTGAGCTGGAAGATTATAATTGGCAGGAGAGAAGTGAGCTGAAGGGAATTGGTGGAAGGAAAGCTGACTGCTCACTGAATTGACTGTCAAGTGTCGGGATTCAATGTGAGGATCACGGGGATGATGAGGACCACCACATGAGTAATTTTCACGGTCAGCAGAGAGGAGAAATCGGAGCGGAAACTGGAGAGGAAAGGAGAGAGAGAGGAGGTGGAGGATTTTCCGATCATGTTTCCTCATTTCCCTTCACTCACCGGCACCGGAGCGGAGCCGGTACCGCGGTCTACCTCTACCCGTCTCCCGACCTTATTGCCAATAATTCCTGGATTATGTGCGTGTGCTGAGGAAACATGAAAGGACGTGAAGCCGACAGCTTATGTTCATCCCCCGTAGGCCCCATCCCATAATCCTAACTATTCTCTTATTTATTCCAATCTTGTCAAACATTTCATGTTCACGTTCAATATCATTCAGGGTCAGGCAATAATAAGGCAGTAAAAGCTCCACTATTGCATCAACATCACAACCATCCATCCATCCATGGCACAGCGATAGCAACTCAGTCATTAAATTAAAAAGACATCAAAATCTATATAGTGCAGAATATGGGGAAAAAAATAAAGAAAACAGCCGGATGGGATCCCTGCCGTTACATGATTTCTTTTCAGTCTTTCCACTTTGGAACCCTACTGGCCTCCAAATATGAAACACAATATCGGAATATCCACATTCCATTCTCTACAATCTCTTAAAGCACCTGTGTTTTACAAGACGTCCAACTTGGAAACACAGAACCCTCCTCATAACTACGTACTCCCTTGACAATAGGATGGAATGGAACAGGTGTACTGTGAAAAATGAAATTATGGTGAAGAGATAAGTTAGATAAGATATGAGTAGAGAATGAAATGAAGGAAAAGACCCGGGTGAATAAAAAGAGGAAGAAAAGCTTTTTTTTAATTACCCCTGCCCCTATGAGAGTTCTGGATTGATTGAATCAAAAAAACCTTGGAGCATAAAACCAGATCTATTGCAGCATTTGCCATAATTATTTCCACCTCACCTCCATGATTTTTAATCGGAGACGAAAAAAGTAATTATAGTTAAAGGATTGCAGAGTTGGCTATATATATCTGATTTAGGTTACTCCTTGCGTCAGAAGTCAGAGGGGACCATCATGTCATGAATGCAAATGAATATGTGTGCCCAATGAAAATCCAAAAGACTGTAGGAAACTATACGATGTAAAATTTACCAAGACACGGCTCCGGCTCCGGTCCCGGTCCCGGTTCGGTTCATGGCTCTCTAAATTCCTCACTAAACAAGTCCACGCTAAAAAGTACAACTAAAATCCCTGCCTACTACTGAAAGTCCGATTCTGAATACTGAAAGAGGGCAAGAAAAACGGTCACCAACAACAGTCAAGACAAATTCCATACACACCGCAAAAGATATGAGCCAACGATACGAACAGAAAATCGATCCACCACTGGCTTCACGTAATCAGTGTGACTTGGTTATATATATATTTCTTCACATTCGGCATTCCCTGCATTGCATTGCATTGTCTATAATCCAAATTATTTATATATATAAATAATTACGTACATATCCCTAAAGGTAAAGAAAGACTAGTGCACAGGTAGTAGTGGTCAGACCCTCACCTTATTTGACCGATAAAACGACAGGCGTTTATTCCATTTCTAGTAATTCTACATACACCGGCGCTTTTAATCCAAATCCAAATTATGTCCTGAGTTTCTCATTATGTACTACACATACACAAAGTATAACAAAAAACCGTGGTGATGGAGTACTTCCTATACCTAATTCCATTTCTTAAGCCCGAAGAATTATATAAAAAAAATACTTTCAATATGGTTACGTCATCATAGGGTAAATAACTACTTGACAGTCTCACTGACATAATATGACGGTTGTCGAATTACCAACAAGTTACTTAAATGATAGGTATTTAACATTTTTAGAAGCGGGGACGAATTTACTACCTGTACTGAACTTTAACTGGAATATACATATGAAATGAACTGCAACTAATGAATTAGAAATTAGCTCGAAATCAAACACACGACAATATATTCATTTAAGCTTCTCCCCTTTCTCCGGGGCACCACAACGACCCGAAATTATGTAAAATATTATTAAAATTTGTATTTCACATTTCAAACAGCTAAATTGTAATTTGATTTATACAAAGTATCAAAGTTAAATGACTTTTTGTAGGATCCATTACAAGAGGTACAATGACAAAATCAGTTTCAGTATCAAGAATGAGAATCAAGCGTTTTGTACTCCCTCATTTTCAATGATTAAAGAAATTGTTATTGAGTTGGTTCTCACATATATCTTTATAATAAAAATAGTATAAAATAACAAACTTAATTTTCTATCTAGGACGTAGGAAGTGAAACAGTTACAGGACTTATTTCTATCCTTTACAACTCTGACAATGTTTTTTAGTTACTGTAATCTTTTACGCACGCATGACTCATTGAGCAATAATGTTTTACATTCGCTCTCTATAATATAGAACTAATTTATACTAGAGGTAAAGTACTGGACTGAAATAGCTTTTATGACAATAAGAATCATTTCAATTATCGAAATTTTCATTTCCATATAAAATCCTTTAAAAGTAAAATACGTTACCGCTCGCTTGCGTTTGTTTGTATTGAAACCTGACAAGTCAATATTTTCAAAATATTTCCCTTCAACGAATCTACTAAAATTGGTCAATCGTCAATATAAATTCTCAAGTGGAAGTAAAAACAAAAGAGCCTGAGAGTATGAACGAGCCTAAAAATGACTGAGCTAATAAGGAATGAGGAAGAAAATGGAATAGATTTTGATCTGGTTCAATAACGTTAGGTCATTCCTTTATCTTACTTTAACTCCAATCCAACCAGGGTCTTCCCGTCCCACTTCCAACTCCAACAACAACTACCTCTCCTTCAAAACTCACCATGTATGTACATGGCTACAATTATAAATGTAAAGTTGAAAGTAAGATTTGAAATGACTAACAAAACAAGTCACAAGTGACTAATTAGCCCAACTGAGTCGTGGATATGGTGGATCCGCACACACATCTACAACAGGACAACGGAAATGCCGAAAATTTACACTTTTGAAACCTATGAGCTCCTTGACACTACCAATACCAATCAACAACTTCAAGCTGACTAATGACTAACTAACGACTTCACGCCGTCCATTAATTGGGATTCAATTCATTAGATATAAAACCAATCTATCTATACTTATTATAACTTTATTGTTGATTCCCTCTCTCGTTTTTGTTGATTTTCATTGATCTGTGCTGACTACTGACTATACTGTACACGGCTGGCCGTACTCCCAAAACTCTGCTCCGTCTGTGCTGTTAAATGAGGATGACATCACATAATAAAAGTAAGATATTCATACACTTGACAAGAAATGACTAAAAAAACAAGGAACAACAACTAAACTATGGGCACGAATGACGAACGGATGATGGTGGAGACTCAACCGTGGGTTGGATGTGATAATAATAAAGTACTTACCTGTAATTTGATGTTCCTAAGTGTTGACGAGGGTCCGGAGGATAGATGGGAATTGGAAAATGATGGAAAATATTATATCTGACTACTAAAAAATAGGAGAGATGCGGCAGTTGAACTAGTAGTCGCCGGACCGGACTGAGTATTTACTTAGAATAAACTTTCAACTTTTGGGAGATCACTTGACACTTGGGACTTGGATGATTGAGTGAGAGTGGACCGAGTCGGGTATTTCCTTGAAATGTAAATAATAATAATATATAGTAATTGTCCTAGGTGAATAATATGGATCGAAGAGAAAAATGTTGAGAGATGTTGGATTTGTGAGTAATTAGTAGTTGGTTGTTGGTTGGATCGTTGGATGGATGGCTGAGGATTGGATGACGGAGTGTTGGATTGTGTAGTGTGTAACTGTGAAGTGGAGATGCCGTTTTGAAAGCATTGGAGGATGTTGACTTGACTGTCTCTCTTCGTTTCGTTCGTTTCTCTCGTCGAATCTCGCCTCTTCTTCTCTTCGCTCTTCACTTCGGCTCCGGCTCCTACGTTTACGTTGGGTTCCTTTTGGTTTTGGTTTTGGCTTTGGAAGCAGTTGTCGTTACTCCTTCGTTCCTCGTTACTGGCGAACTGGGTCTCAGTAGTCAGTGGTAGTTAGTAGGAAAGTACTACTTGCTAGTCACCCGTACACTACACACACAGTGAGGAGGTAGACGTCCAACTGTACCCAAGTACGAGCAAAGATGATGATGATGACTGAATGGGAGAAATGGAGAATAAAAAAGTAAGTAGATGAGATGAGACTACTCGGGATCTCCTCAGAGCTTTAAGTTCTCGTCTCGTCTGGTGCTGGTGCTGGTCTTCT
>JAQFZE010003465.1:0-12565 GCA_034695245.1 Dicyrtomina saundersi | reverse complement strand
GCCGTTTATTTCACAGTATTTTTCTAAAATGTCCTAAAATGTGTGTGTGTAGAGAGAGCTTAGTTTCTGCAAGTATAGAGGTGTCGTCGGCTAGAAGTAAATGATAAACTGCAAAACAGCCACCCATAGTAACAAGGTCTGCTCCTTCTTGCACCATGTATGCGTCTAAGTCACTCAGAAAAATCGAAAATAATATTGGGCTAAGGATTTCCCCCTAAAGTACTCCTTACGTTATGTCAATAGGCGCACTGTGACCTTCTTTGGTTTGAACTTTAAAGTGAGCGTTGTCATATAGGCTTTTTATTACTCGAATTATTTTTCCACTTGCTCCACATTTGTGCATTTGTTCCCACAGTAACGCGTGATTAACGGAATCAAAGGCTCTCTTGAAATCTACAAACAGAGCAAACAATTTACCCCCAGCTTGAAGTTTAGCTTGAATAATCGCGTTCAAAGAAAAAATCTGGTCGAGGCATCCTCTACCTTTTCGAAATCCGGCTTGAGTTTCTGGGATTATATTCCTTGACTCGCACCAGTTACTCAGTCTGTTGTAGATAAGTTGGGTAAAAAGTTTAGAAATTGTGTTAATCAACGCAATGCATCTGTAATTGCTAGGGTCTGATACTTCTCCTTTTTTATAAAGCAATGTTAACTCCACTTCGCTCCACTTTTCAGGTGTTTTTTCATCTTTCATGATTTGATTAAACAGTTCAAGTATTTCATTATGTAGAGAGCTGGGAGAATACTTCCAGAATTCGTTAGGAATTCCGTCTGTTCCAGGGGCTTTCTTGTTTTTTAAATTAGAAAGTGCGAGTTGTAGTTCCTCATTCGAAAAGTTATCATCTAAGTTGGGGTCAAGGTTTGTAAAGTTCAAGTGACAACTTGATTGAAGTGGCATATTTGTTTCATAAAACAATTCCCAAGTTGATACGTTAATATTATTTATACCAGTAGTTCGTGGTCTAAATAAATTCACTGTCCGCCAAAATTCAGATGTAGACTTGACATTGTAGAGCTGAGTCTTAATTGATGTCCAGTAATTAATTTTTTTGTACTTTAGCATATCCTTGTACATCACCTTAAGTTTTAGGTATTGAGTTATTGCCTGACTCTCGTACTTCTGTCTTACTGTTTGCAAAAGTTTTTTCAGCGCTCGTTTGCTTCTTATACACTCCCAGTCGAACCAAGGTTTATTCGTAACTTGTTTTCCTGGATAAAGATATTTACACATTCCACTTGATATCGCTGCGTCTTTGGTCTTCTTAACAATGTGCTGATTTAATTCATCAATATTTCCAGTTATGTGTGAGTTGGAGTTACATAAATTATAAGCGTAACAGTCGTATTTTTTCTCACTCCATTGTAGTTTTTGTACTGGCTTTGGTGCTGCTGTTTGACTTGACGGTGTTGTGGGCGTAAAAGTAAGTTTACAAGGGAAATGCTGAGATTCAATTACATCCAGAACTTTGAAATCATATATATTTGAGATAAATTCATGATTGGACCATACCTGGTCAATTACACTTCCACCTGAATTAGCAAGATATGTTAAGTTTGCAGGAGTATCGGAGATCGACCGTCCATTGACTATTAGAAATCCATTTAACTCCAACATTTCTAAAATCATATTTCCTCTGGCGTTTGAATGGTTATCATGGGAGCTACGAAATCCATTTAATTTGCATTTTTGAAACAGTTCCTCAGGTAGTTGATTTTGAGCTCCGATTCGTGAGTTTAAGTCCCCACAGAGGATTTTCTTTGAGTTGCTATAACGATGTAAGACTGCATTAAGAATGTCTGAAAATCGTATGACAAGATAATTATATTTTATGTCCGGTGGAAGGTAAGCAGTAATTAGGATAAATTTGCTATTTGTAATTAAACACATAATTTCAGTGACGATTATATAGCTTTCATTAATGTACACTTCAGAAATTTTGAAATAATTTTTGTAAATCATGACACACACCCCCCCGCTGGCACGACACACAGAACACTCTCTTCTTGCTGGGCTGTGAATTATTTGATACTGTTTGAATCTGGGGTTAGATAGTTGGAGAAGCGGTGAGTCAACCCATGTTTCGTATAAACATAAAATTTTTGATAAGACAAGGTCATATTCAGTATTATTGAGAGATAAAAAAGTTTGAATTCCATTTACATTCCATAGTATTAGATTGGATGGTTGTGAGATGGGTAGCCTGGCATGTCAGTTTCGTTTTTTAGACGATCCAAATACTTTCGACGATTTTAATTTGTAGTCTGGTATTTGGTCCAGTTTGTAGAATTTTGCACCATCAGAAGCGAAAAATATCTCGGTCCTCTCCTCCGTTTGAATCAAATACTTTGAAGACCATATTTTAGCGACGGTTTCACCAGCTGCTTCATTTAATTCTTTGACTTTTGTTAGGACATGAAACTTGACTTTCAACTGATACGGATTAAGATCATCTTGAATACTATACGAGGTTCCTCGCAGTTTGGAGCGTTGTAAGCGAATTACATTAGCATCAGACACAGACTTGAATTTGCACATAACACGAATTTTTGCATTTGAATTGTTCGGATTTAGAGGAAGGACTTTGCACTGAGGTATTTTAAACTTGCTACTTTCAAGTTCCAGTTTTTCCACAAAAAGCTTTCGTACAGAGCTAATGACTTCATCTGAATTCGACTCGGAGTTAATTCCCTCTAGCCCAACAATAATAAGATTATTTTTCCTACTCAATTCCTTCATGTCAGTCATCTCATTTTTTGTGACAATTAATTCAGCGTTTAGGTTGCTTAGGGACGATTCCAGTTCAGTGATTTTGAGCTTTTGAGCAGCTAAATTGTCTTTTTTGAATACTTTGAGATCCTTTCGAATATCCGTCGCTGAACTTCTATTGTCACGAACAAGATCGGAATGGTTTTTGTTAACTAACTCTGTAAGCTTGGTAATGAGACCACGCAGCTCATCATCCTTTCCGCCCATATTCACGCAATACACTTTTGAGTATTATTTAATAGAAAGAAATGATTTTTCTAGTGTGTTGAGTACTTTATATTAAAGTCCAGCTTTAGTAGATACTTAGTTAATATAATTTGAGTATTCGTGTAACTACAGTCGGTTTTAATTTTGATTCAAAGTTTCGAAATTTTAGACAATCTTTAAAGTGGTGTTGCCAGTTTGAGCGTTCGCGCCTCTCCCATATTAAAAAATAATATGTTCTCCTATAATTATTATTATAGGCACATGGCACATTGACATTATTATAGGCACAGTTTTTAAACTTATCATTTTTTTATAGCACCTATTGTATTTAATTATCATTAAAGCTAAGCATGATATGCACCATGATCACAAAGGAAATTTTGCTTCTCAACAAATTCATTGAGTTGACAGCAATGTGCTTTATTGGAGTTGCTTAGTAAAAATAGACATAAACACGGAAGTCAAATGCCAGTCATGTTGTGGTCAAAACCTTAATTTTGTAAATAAGAAAATGCTAAGCAGCTATGCACAATTAGTGCCTTAGAAATAATTAATTGTCTTCCCTATAATTACGCTTCTTACTAGTTTGAGATACTGAAACTTACTAAACATTTCAAAATTCTGGTAAGACCCGAAGCAGGTTGTAATAAGTACGTGCTAAGGAAAACTCAAAATACCAGCTCCCAGGAGCGACACAGTTCTACTACAATACTTCCAAAGGAATAAAATAGAAATACTGTTACGTTCCGTTTCATAAATCAGAGACACAATATACAATGTCAGTCGTATAACAATAACACCATTGACTATGTACACCCACGACAAACAGTGAAATGAATCTCTACATTATTTTGTATTCCACCGTCTGGGCAATGGCGTTATGGACCCCAAATGGAAATTGTTACAAGTCGCATCAACCACCTTCCGTCCGTTTAAAAGTCGACAAAATAGACGAACACTACAACCTGTTTGAATACAAAAAAAATTTGCAAAATTCTATGCCACTGTCAGCTGGCTTTAACTGGTCCATAACTTCAGAAATAATTGTGTACTTGGAAAAGAAGGCAAATAGTGCAGAAATTAGTACTAAATCCCCAAGCACAGTTGGCATTCAATTACAATTAAATTGCGGAGCTCTTTACTTTACTAAGTGGGCTTTTAATGTAGATGACCAAATTGAAAGCGAAAAAAAATATTTAGATATGGTAACCGCCAACCCCCATTTACTAATAATAATATTTTAGGCGTAATAAAATATGTATCTCTTTTGATTTAATTACAGGACTACAGTGTAAGATTCTCTTCACGAGATGACGAAGATGTTTTTTCAGATTCATTCCAAAATAACAAAGAATTATCAGAGCTGCAAATTATTTCATTTTACTCGGAATTTAAAAGTGCGACCATCGATTGCGTCAACTACTCGAACGCATCGTTGAGAACACGAGTCTACATCTTTCAAAAGTTAGGTAAGTGAATTTAATTAAACTAACGCCATAAAACACTAAATTTATTATTTAAAAGAAAAATTATTTTTTTATGTGGATTTAGATGCTTCCAAAGCTACGTTTAAAGATGCTCGTGGAGAGTATTTGAAAAAAGTGCAAGGAGCCTCTATACCATGCAAGGTCCACAATCCTGAAATAAGGCCAAGTTTGGAATATAAACAAGAAAATGAATTGGAATGGTTAAACGTCACAGAGTATTTCAGGTACGACTGGAGATTTGGATTTTTTCCAAATTCATCAGAAATACAGTACTTTGACAACGACAACTACCGATGCATCTTAAAGAATATGATGGATGTAACACACACATTTCATAGCAATCCACCAGAATCAGAAGCACGTAAGAGGTTTTTGTTTAACTTTTTTGTGAAACTAGTTTTAACATTTCGAATTGGCCCCTATTGTTTACGTCCACTCCGTATTTTGCAAAATAGAAATGACTAGAGTGACCATCAAACTGGCCAAGTCTCAATTTACCAAAGAATGGGAATTCATCTGCAGCTTAACAGATGACGAAAACACACATGAGACGTTTGATTTTTACTTCTACTCAATACGAGTAACGTCATGTGACTCTCCAGACTACTGCCACTACGATCGAAAACACAACACAAGTCGGCAAAATAAGGTAAATCAAGGAATGCCCCGCAAATTCAAAAATTCAAATTATTGTGTATTTTTGTAATTGGGATGTTTCCTAAATGACGTCACATCTGTGAGTGAGATCAATGCTATGGTATAGTGAAAATTGTCTTTCATGTTAATGGAAAAAAATTAATAGAGTGGAAGTATTTGTAAGGCATCATTTATGGTCAACTCCTCATTAAAATTTAAATCTAAAAGAAAAACAGTTGACCTTAAAAACTTTTTTTTTGTGGCTTTTGGAAATGTTCGCAGATTTGTCCAGATAGCAAAACAGGAAGTTGCACTTTTCCAAAGCCAGATTACAATGTTGATTTCAAAAATAGTGATAATTTGGAAGCAGAAGGGAAAGTGACTTGCTTTGTGGAGATTAACCAAAAGACCTATGCAACCCATGATTACTATTTTAAAGGAATATCAGGACAATTTTGTAAGTGAAAAATACGATTGTGTTACCACGTCTTTAAAGTATTTAAATTTCCTGCCAAATATCATAGTTCAGTTTCCTACCACTAGCTGACTGTTTTAAAACTGCATTGAACAATGTCTATACTTAGTCAACATTTGAATGCAATGTTTTACATTTATTTCACGCAATTGCCTAATAATTTTTCAGTTCTCCTTTTCCAGTCACAACAACTACCACAAGACCAAATCCTACGGATGAGACCGAACCATGATTTATATAGTATTGACAGTTTTTCTTGTACTGCTAGTAAATTCCTATTTTTCAGCTTCATGAAATTATCCGTAACGTACGGTACTGCTGGAACTCATTTAATCAGTTATTATTCCAGACCTACAAGTATCCTGAACGGAAAAAGCACATTTGGAATTGAAAATGCGCAAATTCCATATGCGAAGAACAATGTGACGTCCGTCAACTGCCACGCGCCTTTTTTTAACTCAGCTCAGTGGAGGACGGCCTTGTACGCTGTTGATGAAATTTTTGTCGGTAAGTTTATTGAATCTATGCACTGAATCCAATGCAACTTTTAAAGATTCTCCTGGACATTATTAAAAAAAGTCCACGAGGCCTTTATACCTTATTAGATTCAGAATGCTGAATTAGGTCCAGGCTTAGAATCTAAACTAGAAAAGTCACTTCAATGGCTTGGCGACACATTTTATTACCGCTACTACTAGAGATACGGATTTATTCCAAATGCACCAGAAAAGCAGTATATTGACAACATCGGCTACAGCTACGATGCATTTCAAATAATAATATTAAGAAAGTGACCTACAGATAACATAGTTTTCCTTCCGTCCCACAAGCTCAAAAGAATACTGTCATTTTGAAATTAGTAATTTTTACGCGCCTTAGTATATATCAGCACTACTTACTGACAATAAACCCCGTCATCTACGTCTACGCCGTATTTTTAAAACAAAAAATGACCAAACTGACTATTTTGCCAAGTCTTAACCCACCAAAGAGTAGGAATTCATCTATATATCTAGAGCTATCTTTATTCTGTCGTTTAAACTCAAAACTTGTACTGATTTAATATTTATTTCACTTGGCAAAACCTGTAGAAACAGCTATTCAAAGAAACACCACCATTCTAACAATCACAACTGTTCCAACAATCACAACCATTTTAATAATCCCAACTGATTCAACTCTGATACCTTTAGCATCTAATAATCATGAAGAACCAACAACTAACATTCCTAATATTACAACTGGCAAGTTCAAACTAAAACAACTAATGTTAAGACAAAAATTGTAACCTATTTTTATTTTTATATGATTAATTAATCAACTTGTACTATGTGATTTTATTCTTTGACGTGAAAAAGTAATTGCGATAATTCATAAAACCGAGCTGTTTTACCACAAATTGTTATAGATGGCGATGGAAGGATTATCATTATAACTGTCGCGTTTGTCTCCATCTTAATAATATTTCTTGTCATTGGTTTAATTTCCTATCGAATAAAAGTCAAAGGTTGGCAAAAAAAGTTGCGTGAATTGACAGAGGACGAGATCAACATATTTTTTGAAGGAAATCTAAATACTGATGGCCCATCTTCTGGTTATGAATTTATTGAATCCCAGCCTTTTATCAAAGACTACGAAATCCTAAGCGACCAACTATTAATTTGTAACATTTCTTATTTTAATCCCGTAGTATTCTGTAAGAACCACATTTCAAATAATAATTTAATTCTGTTTGCCGGTACTGTCGTTAATTTTGTCTTTACTCGTTTGCTTTTTGGAAGTTCCTGGCAAGAAATTGGGTTCAGGAGCATTTGGACTCGTTTTCCGTGGTACATTAAAAGGTTCGAATCAACCTGGGAGCAAAACAGCAATTGACATTTCTGTGGCAGTTAAGACTGTGAAGCCACACGTAGACGTGTCGATTTTCTTAGCACTTCTAACGGAAATAAAAGTGATGTGCTTTGTTGGAAAACATCCACACATTGTGGCTATACATGGGGCTCGAACAACTAACATACGCACACGTAAGTTCACAGAAATTGGCATTGAAACTTGAAATATAAATATTAACTCATATTTTAGAGTTTTAATTTAGATTTTGGTAAATTGTTTTAGGAGAAGTTTACATGGTTTTAGAGTATTGCGCTAACGGAGATTTACTTAATGTTCTAAAGAAACATCGAAAAGACTTTAAGGATATGATAGGAGATAAAGAAACTATTTGTGATGAGAATCCAGATGCAAGTAACATAACTGTACCACCTTCTATTGAACTGACAATAATTAAGCCTCTGGAACCATCACATGTTCCCTCAGATAGTGTGAACGACCATTTAGAATTATTGTCAACAATAGATCTTCTTAAGTGGGCTCAGCAAATCTCGACTGGGATGGCATTTCTTGGTTCAAAGAAGGTTCTGAGAGAAAAGCTATGTTTTTTTTAAAACCTCGCCTTATTTGCATACATTAAAATAAATAACGTAGTTACTTATCATAGCTTGTAATAATAACTAACTTTAATCTAGAGCAATTTAAGCATTATTGAACAATTAACATATAATAAGGTAATCCACGGTGACTTAGCTGCAAGAAATGTTCTTATCACTGGAGGAAACATTGCAAAGATCAGTGATTTTGGTCTTTCCCGCCAACTGAAGTATTCGACTTATAAGAAAACAACACAGGCAAGAAACAAAGTTTTAATCCAGGTTTTACAGCAGCGTACGCCTAAATTTTAGAAAACTAATTAGTTTAATTGTTGCAGACTCCGTTGCCGTGGAAATGGATGGCGATTGAGTCCCTGCGTGACATGGAATTTTCTTTCAAATCAGATGTTTGGGCTTTTGGTGTGACACTCTATGAAATATTTTCACTCGGGACGACTCCTTATCCCGGAAAACATTGGAATAACGAGTTTGTGGATAATCTTGTTTCTGGACTTCGAGTATGCGCGCCAAAATTTGGAAATGTTGACATGTGAGCATTTGATTTCTTGACTCTGCTCTGTAGATGTAAATGAAGTACTTGGTAATTTTATTGAATCTTGGTGATTTAATTACACTCTGATTTACTTCAGATATAATCTTATGATGGACTGCATGAAGCAGGAGCCATGTGATAGAATTACATTCCAAGAAATGGATCCTCGTTTCACTGATATTCAAAGGAAACTAGATCAACTGTTAGACCCAGATTGTCGAAGTAATTACGTCCGGACTTAATAGCCTTAATAGTAACAAACCAAGTTTTTGCACTTGAGTTGAATTAAACTTTGACTGTTATCTGCAGCATAGTTTTACACATGCTTCACACCCCTTGTTATTTTGTAAGTTAATGTTTGCTCATAACTAGGGACAGGTTTAACTTATATAATTATTAGTGAAACTGGGGCATGTGCCAATAGTTGAAGTGACCAAAATGACTTAACATTGATTGTAGCATTTTTTCCCATACAATTTAATTATAGTGCACTCAGAAAAGAAATTTTTTTTAGATATATGCCTCGACTGTATAAATATCAATAACTACGCTTTATTATCTATAAATAAGTTAAAATTTTAGGTTTGTTTGTTTTCAGGTACACAAAAATATTTGAACAACTTGTAACGATGATTTATAATTCGAGAAATTTCATGTCCACGAATGCTTTAGGATTGCGTAACAAACTGAATTGTAATTAGTGGTAAGCTATAACGTCAAAAATTTGGAATTGGTAGCAACACCTGAAATACTTTAAATAATTGTCATTGTATTCTCCTCTTAGATATTTTTTGAAACATAAATGTTGGGTTTTGAAATATTAAATTTAATTGTCAGTATACTGTTTAAAATTACAGTTGTATAATTACATAATTTTTATTAAGCTTTGAATAAATTTAATTGTAATGTTTTATAAATTAGTTTAGAGTCCGTTTTTAACTTCTTACAATGTAGCCTGTAACATTTGCCGTCTTAAAATATAATTCAATACAACCTAATATTTTGATTAATATTTATAAAATCCTTTGATTTATTTAAAACTACCTTATTGTACGTACAAAAGCCGCGGACAACACACTTTTATGCGCAATTATTGCTTAAATTGAATAATTTACCACAACTGGAATTCCTTTTTAATGAAGCCATGACCCAAGCCTTCTATGAACTTCATGAGTGTAGCCATTAGTGAGCAGCGCTGCCAGTTACAGTAAATCAAAAAACCAAAATAACAAACTAATCACATCTAGCGTTTACTTGACAGAAAACAGTTTGAACCCCAAAAATATGTAAACTGCGCAATGACAAAATGTTTTGCTATTTTCATTGAGTGAATTCCTGTAAAAATTTGAAATTAAAATTATATATCATTATTAAAATAATAGAAGTATAAAGCCTACTAATCTTTGACAATGTTCTTCTTTATAAAATTTGATCTATTTAAAAATTTACAATTTCTTTAAGTTTTTCCTCTAATTAGTTAAAGTACATGGACCTATTCATCACACTAATATTAGGCAATACGCGGGTGAGTACGCAGCTAGCAGACGGATTTCCTCCACACATACAATATTTAATTAAGTATTGACCCATTATTGTCTATACAATTTAAAAATGTTTTAGTTTACTATACTTACACATAGTTAAAATGGTTTTAAATTAGTTTTAATTTATTGTAATTTTACATTTATAGCAACCTGTCACTTCATAATGATCTGTCCACAATGTTACAATTCACCTAAACGCGATTTAATTTTTCACACAAAATTCGACAATTTTAAAATTGTAATAATAATTAAATAAGCTCATTTCCTTATTTCTGACGTTTAAGGCTGCACTGCAGCCGTAATTTATGTTATTTTGTACATAATGGAGATGGTAAGTTTTGCTTTTAGCAGTAAAAGGAGATATTCAGATTTGATTCTTAGCCAACAAAAATTAGTTATACAGATATAATTATCATTTTTTGAAGCTTTAGATATTAAGTCGTGTTGGTGGTGTCAATTTAGTTTGCTACAACTGATAACAAAAAAATAAGTGTGGTAATATTAATGAACTACATTATTTAGCCATTTTTTAACGCAGGGCTTCATTAGGAATTGCTAATTTTCAGGTCACATTTCCGCATTTTCTTTGGACCTTAAACAATGAGATCATTATGAACAGTCAAAGTTTTTAAACTTTACAATTTCTTTTTAGCAGCTATCCCATTTAATTATCATTACGCAAGGATGTATATTATGCAATATATAATTCACAAGGAAATGTTTGGCTCATTAGAAATTCTCTTATTTCACAAGAATGTGCGCCATCCAAGTTGCTCAGTAAAAATATAAATAAACACGGAAGCCATACGCCTGTCAGTTGTGGTCAAAACCATAATTTTTTAAATTAGAAAATGTTAAGCAGCTACATATAAATCATTAGTGCCTCAGAATTAATTAATTTTTTTCCCTATTCTTCTTACAAACATGAAATACTGGAACTTGCTACACATATCCAAATCATAGAAAAACTAAGAAAAGCGAAATAGTATTCAAAATACCAGGTCCCAGAAGCCACTTAGTTCTACTGCAATATTCCCAAGGGAATTATTTAGCAACAACTTGCGATCCGTTTAATAAATCAGAGACACAAATTAATGTGTCTGCCATATGACAATAAAACAATTTACGTACAAAGCAAACAGTGAAATGAATCTTTCTAATGTTTTCATTGCGGCTGTCTGGGCAACGCTGTTATTGACCTCAGCAGGAAATTGTTACCCGTCGCACCAACTACCTTCGATCCGTTTAAAAGTTGACAATATAGACGAGCGCTACAACTTGTTTGAATACAAAGAAGCTGTGCGAAATTCCTTGCCACTGTCAGCCAGCTTTAACCGGACCATAACTCGTGAGATAATTGTGTACTGGGAAAAGAAGACAAATAGTGCGGAAATTAGTACAGATTTGTCGAGCTCAGTTGGCGTTCAACTTAAATTAAATTGCGGAGCTCGTTACTTTACCAAGTGGGCATTCAATGCAGATGACCAAATTGAGAGCAAAAACAAGTATTTAGACATGGTAACCGCCAGCCAATGTTGACTATTCATGATATTATAGACGTAGTAAAATATTTAATTATTGCTTTTAATTTAATTACAGGACTACAGTGTAAAATTCTACTCACGCGATAACGAAGATGTGTTTTCAGATTCTTTCAAAAACAACACAGAATTAGCAGAGCTCACAATAAATTCATTTCACCCAGAATTTAAAAGTGCCAGTATCGACTGCGTCAACTACTTAAACGCAACCTTAAGAACACGAGTCTACATCTTTCAAAAATTAGGTGGGTTACTTAAGTTGAACCTATTACCTGTAAAAAAAATGTATAAAATAATAAACATGGATTTATTACCTTTGTATGGTTTTAGATGCTTTCAAAGCTACTTTTAAAGATGATCGTGGAGAATATTTGGAAAAAGTGCAAGGGGCTACTATACCTTGCAAGGTCCACGATCCTGAAATAAGGCCAAATTTGGAATTTAAATCAGAAAAGGAACTTCGATGGCTAAACGTTACAGAGTTTTACAGGTACGACTGGAGATACGGATTTTTTCCAAATTCACCAGAAAGGCTGTACTACGACAACGACGACTACCGATGCATCTTAAAGAATAGGCGGGACGTAACTCACAGATTTCATAGCAACCCCCCTGTTCCAGAAGCACGTAAGACTCTCTGTTTACTTTCTTGTAAAATTGAAAGTAACATTTTAAATTTAGAAGAAACAGGTAAATTAATTATTTCTTTACACGTTAAAATATATTCTTGCACCACTAACTGCCGTTTTTGCAAAACAGAAATGACCAAAGTGACCATTAAACTGATCAAGTCTCAACCCAGCAAAGAATGGAAATTTATCTGCAGCTTAACAGATGCCCAAAACACAGATGAAACGTTTAAGTTTTCCCTCCACTCAATACGAGTCGAGTCATGTGACTCTCCAGACTACTGTCATTACAACCGGGAA
>JAQFZE010003464.1:0-12570 GCA_034695245.1 Dicyrtomina saundersi | reverse complement strand
ATTTGTGGGAGAAATGAGATGCCTCTATCGCCTCCATGAAGAGATTTCTTCCTAAAAATAATATGTTTCGTTTTATCATGTGCAATGCATAGTAGTAGCATGTTGGAAAGGGCAGATTTGTAGCGTGGATGACGTAAGTTGTAGATGGCCCCTTTTATGATGAGGACGGACGGTGGAAGTGGAAGAAAAGAAAGAAAATGTAAAAATGGTAAAAGAAACGAAGGGGAAGGAGATGCGAAGGCGAAGGCGGTTTTTGGTATGTAGCACTTAACAAAATCACTCGTTGCTTTTCTTCCCTGTCCCCGTCCCCTGTTTCCTAAAGCATCTTAAGTCGTATTTTTGTTTTTTATTGAAATTCTTCCCGGCTGTTCCCTCAGTCGCCCGTTCTTTCTTTACATTTCCAAATTTTCACGCTCCATTTTAATGTTTAACTTCGTATACTTCATGTTCCCTTCTTAACTTTCATTTCTTCAAGTATTGAAAAGTTTCGAAATCACGCTCAGCAGTCAGCAGTACTTAGTTAAGTTTTATTGATATTGATAGCAAATAGCAAGCAGCAGGTCGTGGGCATCATTTTCCAGCAGGCAGAGTCAGTCTCAGGTTCCCATTTAACTTTTAGCATATTTCGTAATGGGAAGTGATGTATTGTGGCAATTTTGGCATTTTGATAATAATGATACAATATTATAATGCGATAATTCTACTCGGATGCTTTTTAATCTTTTGGCATGTTTTGTATTTTGTTTGATAATTTAACATTCAGCTGTGAGAGTAGAAGATTTTCAACTTCAACGTTCAAGTTGAACTGCTGACTGACTGTAGAGTAGTGTAAAGTGTAGAGACATACTCAAACAATGGATAATCCTCAAGATACTTTTCAAGATTAAACTCGAAACTGGAAGATGTGATGTGATGCTCGACAGGAAAACGAAGAGGAGAGGATAATAATTATCTTCTTGGGTACTGGTGGCCTTGCCAGGAGCAACGAAAAGACCAGAAACCAGAACGAGACTACAGATGAATTTGTTTAAAGAATGTAAGTAGTTATAAGTATGGACTAAGTACTTTGGTTTAATACCTATACTTACTAGATACTCACTTTTACTTGATGCGAGGATGAGGAATGTTCACGTTGCGTTGGTCCACTTGGATCTCTTTTTCTTGCCACCGACAACCGAAAGATAATATTACAATCTTGAATCTACAGTTAGTTGATACAAGACACGAAGAAGGAGATGCGATTGAAGAGTGAACAACTCAAGAGTAGTTTTCATATTTTGATCCTTCCTTCGGCTTCGGCATCGGCATCGGCTACTTTTCCTCTTCTTTCAACTCCATAATATTTTCCCATGGATACTTTTGACTTTTATTTTGTTTGTCAGGTCTCCATGTCTCCTCAAGACCCAAGAGCGAACAGTAGTCGCTTTGGTTTCGTTTCGAGTGGAGCTCCCCGTTCTGTTTTCTTGTCCGAAGTCTTCCAAGTTCCAGCCTTTGAGCCAGTAGTAAGTTTCATTTTCTCATCTCTTTATCGGGTTCACAGAAGCAGAACAGCAACCATCCTCATCTGTATTTTTACTGCCCTAACCCAGCTAAACAAATAATACACATAATTATTACAACATAGGAAATAGTCAAAAGACAGACAGATTTTTATATTTGTAGGGCTTAGGACCAGGCAGAGCGTGAAGAGTGGCAGGAAAACAAACTCGACCTCGAGCTTAGAATAATCATCTCATTACCTACTCCATCCGTCATCTGTACCTACCTAGTATTACTTATTATCATCCCTGTTTTTACTCTTTTTAATTTATTATTATTTTTAACCATGTGCCTTGACTACCATGTGCATTTTTTTTTACTTTAAATAACCTTCTTTTCTTGATGAATGAAAATATGACGCACTTTTCATTTATTTGCCGATTGTGTGGCATAATTACAGCCACAACCCAACATCTTCTATAACGTGCCAATTGCCAATAACAACAACATAACAACATGCAACAAGTTGCTGTATTCTGTTTTCTGTTGTATTCGTTTGCTTAATTGAAATTAGTGATTAATATACCGATTCAATTGCATGTTTTTATATCAAAACAGACTCTTCATTCCACCTCCAGTCAACATTCAAGATTTGGGTGTATTTGAAGAAAATTGAAAAAAGGGCTTTCTACGGGAACCGAACCCAAAATCATCAGTGAGGAATAGGTCATGAGGACGAGACTAACGAAACGAAACGAGGAGATCATTGACATAGATTATTAATATTGAGCATCAGTTTGTTGAATTGATTTGGTTGTCCGTTGAAAGTTAAGACTGGAGTGAGTTGATGGAAGTGTGTGTGAGTACGAGTCAAGTTATTCTTAATTCAAGCACTATTTGTGAGAGTGAGTTTGTGCGGGGGAGTGGAAATTTGGCCTACAGCCTCTGATCCTCATCTCGATTCTCGATCTCCCTCAGTGAGTAAGAGACAGAGACTATCTCATCGTCACTTTCCGTGTCGCCTTGGACTTTCAGTGAGTGTGAATTTGTATTCAGTCTAGAAACTACAGAGCAGAAGAAGGACCAACGACATCCACAACGGCAAGGAACGAACCACCAAACGAAAAGACGGAGAGTGACTATATACCACAACCAAATCCAAACGAAGCCACTGAACCAAGCCAAGTCAATAAAGCATCTGTGAACTGTGAGTCACTCATCCATTATTAATATTAATATACACTACAATATATTACCTAAACTTTATTGAATTTATTTTAAAATTTCCTTACTCCCAACATCGAACTTGGTGTGACGCTTGAAAGTGTGGAAAAATCCAATACTCGGTATTCGCCGTGCGATGATACATAGTCATAGTGTTAGTCATTTAGTGATTTAGTAGCAAATCTGTATAGTTGGGTTGGAATTGGAATTGAATCGTCATTGTCGTTATTTTATTAGCTTGATTATTGATTATGTGACTTCGTGGCGTTGTGGGTTCAAATTTGGAATGTTCATTGTTGATTGTTCAATGCAAAAACTTGTATTATTATGAATTGTAATTAGGTATAGTTGTTAGTTGGAGTTACAATATTATCATTGTGATTTATCCTTGTTGATATTTTTATTGCTAACCTGTCCTCATTCAACATTTATGTTTTGTACAATGTATTATTTAATTAATTAATTAGTTATTATTTTTAGTTGGTTTGGGATTAGGATCGAAATTCGTCATGAAGATTTTCATGTTTATAATTAGTTGTAGTTGTGGGTTGTGGTCTGGTTTAGTGAGGTGAGGCGAATGCTGTAAGTATACGTTTCTGTCAGAATTCAGGCTGTAGCGAAGGTGTGTTGCTTTCATAATACTTTATTCTCCAACTGTTATGTTCTCTTGATTGCCGTTCTCGTTAAGACCCTAATTATATTTTAAGTTCATCTCTCCCTCTCCACGTCTTTGTACGTCCATAATGAGCATTGCGTAGCTTTAATATATAGTGACTCACTGTGAGTGAGAGTGACAGAATTTTAGTAGCTTATTGTTACAGATACGAAACGTAACTATATATCGAAAATCAAGTGTGCACAGCTAGTCACACAGTTGGTTTTATTTTGAGATCTCTAATCGAGTATGAGAATAAGAGTGACAGGTGGGAATAGTGTTTCGTCTTTATTTACTTACTATCTACAATTTCAAAGTAATTATTTTTGTCAAAGTGTATATGAAAGGAAGCTTTAAAGTTAAAGTATTTTCTTGTCTGGCGTTGACTTTTGTTTCGGCACCTTTAGTTTCATATTTGTAAAAGTAAATTCTATAGGTAAAGGCAAAGGGTAGGTTTGGGTGTTATTAGAGTCTGGTGATAATATTCTGATAATTACATATTATGTAAATTTTGCAAGACTTCAACACCAACTTATCTCTCAAATTCAGTCACTTCCTGTTTTCTGTTACAAAATGAACAGAGTCAGAAAGTTGAGTACTAAAAACTACTTCTAATTATTCCAGTGTTTGTACTTGACTCATCTGTTTTTAATTATTGAGAATTTTTAATATTGAATATAATTAACGTATCGTCTCTTTTTTTATATTTTTTGTAGGATTCGGATTCGGTGAGACGTGGATGTGATCGTGGATTGTATTGTGAATGTGACTGATTTTGATTTTGAAAGAATCACTCTGCGCTTGGAATTTTTTATTTTAGTTCTTCTCTGTGGTTTTTTGTGAGTGCTTATTAAGTGTGTTAGTTTTGTTTATAATTATCGACGGGAGTGAGCGTGATTTGACCTTTCGGCTCCCGACATAAATAGAAGGCAGAAAAATGAAGCGGTCTGGGGCATTCTTACTAGTGTTGATCACCTTAGCGGCCTGTCCACCATCAATCAAAGCTGATTTTTTGGAGGAAACCAAGGAAAGTGTCCAGCGTTTCGGTCGACGTATTTTGGATTTGGGAAATGGAAAAGTCAAGTGAGTTCGGACTAAACATTTTCATCGTTTTTGATCAAAAATAGTAGCTTATAGAGATTCTGAACTAATCCAAAGAAGAAAAATTTGTATGTCTATAGTAGAATTATTAGTTAGAGTTAGTGTTAGTAGATAACATGTATAATGGCAGCATTGCAGTAAAAACGTAACAGTTGCCAGCATTAAATTTATATAGCCCAGTTCGAACTATTTATTTAAAGGAAGGCTTCAGTACTTTGTTGTCGCATGTTAATCAGTTGGCAGTTGTTATTCTGGGAAATCTGTTTATGAAGATCACAATGCCCTGTCCTCCCGTCTGCTGTCTGTCTCTTTTAAAGTCGCGTAGAATATAAAACTGTAATTATATATTCATGAATAAAATTGAAGGTAGAAAAAGTAAGGTTGAAAAGCGACTCCGAAGTTGAGACTGAATTATTAATGGTAATGATTGTGTGAGTTAAAAATTTTAAATGCGGATGTCGTCATTTAAGCAGAATTCGATGATTCGATCCATTCGCATGTGTATCGATTACATGCGGGCGGATCACTTCACTGAGGCGAATGAATGATTCATGAGGCTCTCTGCTGCTCTCCTATTTTTCCTATATATGCAATATGCATTCAGTGTGGACGAAATGGAACTGTCCTTGGGAGGAATATTTCTCTTTTCATATCGGATATCGACATGATATTTTACAAATTAAATTTAAAAATTTTATAAATATTATATTACAAAATGTATTTTTATTTCATTGTGGATGTTTGCAGGAGCGTGGATGACTTCTTCAGCCGACCAGATTTTCTCGAAAGTCAAACTTTGAATAATGATGACTTGGCCGTGGGAATCGTGGTTCTCATTGCACTCATCGTCGTTCTTTTCCTTCTCATTACGTGTGTTATTCGATGCTTCTGTTGCTGCTGCTGTCCACGACGTCCAGATCCTTACATTTATCGTATCTAAAGATCTGCTAAAAACTTCTACATCTATCTATGCCAGTACAGCAAGAACAAGCACTGGATAGTTAGTATAATAAGAAATAAACTCATCTTCAATTAAATCCAAAAACTAATGGTCAATCATAGGGAAAATGAGTTATAAATTTAATTAGAATACAAAAGTGTTGGAGAAAAATATTTAGGTAGGTCAAATGAATAATAATAATTTTAATTGGCTATGAAGCATTCCAGCTCCAGCTGAGGGTCAAAATGTCAAACAGTGAAACGTCTTTCTAAATCTCTTACTAAATGTACATGTATATATTCTTATTAATTATACATTAATTAGTTTTATATACGCGTAATTTAAGCAAACCAACTATTATTTAATGACCATAGTTATTTTATTGGTTACTTTACTTTTACTATTATTATCCTAGCCAGCAATCCAGTAACTATGGACAGTCCTGTGTTATTGCATGTCTATTATACTGTCGTGTAAATTTTGAACCAACCATTTCATATTCTTGTAATTTTGCTACTAAAATTTTAATGTATGTAATTACCCACGTAACGTAATGCAATGATATAGTTCTGCAATAATAATCATTAATTCTTGTTCTTTACTATTTCCGGTTTTGCCCAAGACGTGTTTCCTAATCGTAAGTATGACTTGCGAGCGCTTTTATTTTTACTATTGATCTTTTCACTTAATGTAAAGAAAATAAGGATATGTCCGCTATATGTGTTATTTTCGAATTACAAAATGTAACGTGTCAGTTTCATTAACGCTAATTACGATGAATTATTATTATGTAGGTAATTAGCTATTCAAAATTATTAACTACTTATAGAATAGTGTAAGATTTTTATTTATTTCTTAATAATTCTTAAAATGCTTGACACAAGTGACAAATATTAATGCCTTATGAAAAAAGACTGACATGGGGAATAATATTAGCTATGATATTCTAATTAATTACCTACAAATAATTCTATGCTACTGCTACTACTGCTCCTGCGATGTAAAGTATACTATACTACCTACCAATTAAGTTTAACTCTGTTCAACTCTATTAACTGCCTTTCGAATTACTTTTAAGCTTAGTTGGAATGGAAATTCTAAATTCAAGCCAATTTGAACGAGATATTATATTCTTATTAAAATATAGGATTCTTGTAATTTTTGTTGATTTGTTTCTTGAAATGAGGCCTTTGTTGTTAAATACGTAATAGTGTTAAAGTTACAATAATTAATTACAATACAATCAAAATAACGAATTACAGTTAAAAATTAATAATTTTTCTAATAATATAATATTAGAATTGTGAATTTCAGCTCAGAATTTGTACCCAAAGTAATCACATAAGTTGCTATGTGTAAATTACTCATGTCGATTTCTATTCAAAGTTGTCGTTGTACTATTGAACTATGCGCATGAAAGAGTAATATGAAATTATAATGGATTAGTCTCTTTGTCGATAATTTTATATGGACGTAAAAAAAAGGAAATCGATGAAATTTGTGTTTGTGCCAAGGAATCAATATGTCAAAATGAAACAAAATGAAAAATTTAATACAATCAAAATGGTAGTAGCATTATAATATTATGTCGTTTTAATTATAATGTATTCAAGTGTCTGCGTGTGGTTATAGCTCCTCGCACAATGATGTCTACAATAAATTTTAGGTTAATGTAACTCATTAATTTGATGATAGACTAAAATGAAATTATATAAATTTAATAGCAAACTAAAATAAAAATATTTTTTATAATCAAGAATATTCATCTCACAGCTCTCTCAAATTGTACATACGCATTTTTGCTGTAGCTCGATTTGCTTTTTAATTTTAAAATTGACGTTTTCATTTATTTGTGATATTTAAAGGAGTAGAGCGGCTTTCTTTTTAAATTGACGAAGAAACTGTAAATTGTTTTTACTATGCGCGCATTTTGTAACTTGTATTATTAATATTGGTTATAGATACGACACAATCATCGAGGCACAACGATAGGGAATAGATACAATCCATTCCATAGTATTACTTGTAATCTGCAATCATTTGAAGGAACATGCAAATTCTTTTCGGTGAAAATATTATATCGTCTGCGAAGAACCCAGATGCCCCATATCCAATTTTAGCTACAATCAAAATGAGCTATGTCCTAAAAACAAAATTAGAAACATGCGTAAAATGTTAATTAGGAGTTTTTGAAACACGTAAAATGTCCTATTTTTATGTTTTTCAACAATGTAAAATGTCCTATTTACATGTTTTTGAAAAGGTGCAAAAATTTCTAATTCCATGTTTTCGAAAAGTTGCAAAATGTTTTAATTCCATGTTTTTGAAAAGGTGCAAAAATTTCTAATTCCATGTTTTCGAAAAGTTGCAAAATGTTTTAATTCCATGTTTTTGAAAAGGTGCAAAAATTTCGAATTCCATGTTTTTGAAAAGTACAAAATGTTGTATTTACATATTTTTGAAAAGTGCAAAATGTTCTATTTAAATGCTCTCAAGACATATTTGAATATTTTTGTAGATAGTTGATATTGCTTTTAGCTAAAAATGGATGTGGGTCATTTTGGTTCTTCACAGACGATACAGCAGTGCCATTACAAAAAGACATTAATTTTAGACGAAATCAAACAGTAAAATTACTTGAAAGAATAGAGATGAAGTGCAACCGCCTGGGTGGGGGAGGGGGAATTAAAGTAATACAGAGGTTTTCTTTTTAAATTGACGGAGAAACTGGAAATATTTTATTTGTATTACTTATACACGTTACTTTAATATGTTTCATTTTGTATAATTGGTATAATTAATTATTGGATATGACACAATAATCGAGGCACAAGAATAGATACGATCCACTCCATAATATAATTTGTAATTTGCAATTCCAAATCTTGGACACTATGTAATATTATAACAACTCACGTTTTTGTAAAATAATTGTTTTCTGTAGGCTATATATTACATCATTAAGAGAGTCGACAATGGAAAGTATGGAAGATAGGATACAAGTATAAGAGTGCATTTGGACTACACGTAATCCTCTACATAATTATTTAAATTATATTATCATTCAATTTGCTCCATCCGTCCGTATTACGCCGTACATTCCTTCAACATAATTATTATTACCATTATTCATTATATATAGTTATAGCACCATCAAAACACAAACAGAAGACAGGGATGGCTTTCATTTGTAATAGTTTGAAACTAATATTTAATATCAGCTAAATGACTAATTGACTACAAAGAAACACTATTTTAACAACTAACTACAACTAGGGAATAAAGTGACAGAACCAAAACTTAACTTCCTCTCTCACAAATAAGAGACAAGATACAACCTAAATTTTTAAAACATATTATGTAAAAATTACGTGGGATTGTCATGGTGATGGGCTTTGTGTATTTTTTAATATTTATCCTTCCTATACGATTACATATAAGTACTAAGTACACACATCTTAAGGCTACGGACGTTGGACAGGAAGGAAATATCGGAGACAATTGAGGACAATTTCCCTAATTTAAACGAATTTACTTACTCTAATATGCTATGCTAAATTAATTATGATTCTATTACTATACACTTTTTTAAAGTTTTCTTAATAATTGTCTGTAGCAAAATTCAAGAATAGAATCCGCAACAAGCTTTTTTTTAATAGAATTCAAATTCAATTTTTCATTTTTTTTATCAGATTCTTTCATTATTGACTAAATGAGGATGTGGAGGATGAGGATGGGGCTAAGGGAGGACTTTCCTATGGCGACATTACATGAAATGACATGACATGTCAACCTTGTCAATGTCAAGGTCAAGTTGGCACTAGCGGTTCCGCTGTCTTCCTATTTCTCTCCACTGCCAGACGAGAAGGAAGCACTACTGCCCAGGACTCTGTTCGTAGCGAGGACCACGTGGGTTGCAGCCTAGAATTTTCATTCAAAGACACAAATTCAACTCGTGAAAATAGTTTTTGTAAAAATGTACCCAAAGCGGTGCTGGTGCTGGGAATAAATAAATTCATAATTGTTTTTGTCAACATTAATGTAAGTAGTACCTTGAATTTCCGCTTCGCATTGAACTGTCGAATACGATCTTGAGTTAATTTCAAATGAGTATCTTGTGCAGTGTGACCTTTGACCCACGGATTTTCAAGGGCAGCTTTAGCATTTGGACGCTTTATGGAGTCAACGGTCATCATCTATATACAATAGACAAATTTGGGGTGAATGGAATAAAATGAGGATATAAAATATGTGCGCATCATAAAGGATGTTTAAGTAGTGTTACGCTTTTAGCGGAGTACTTGTACTTAGATAGCGACCAACTGACCTGAACAACAAATTCTTTGGCAGCATTAGAAATGTCATCCCAGTACGGCGACTCAAATTCGTAGTCTCCATCCACAATCTTCCGCGTCACTCCAGGCTCTCCACTCTCATCCCAAAATGGCTCATAACCACAAAGCCTTCAATCAAAATTAAGACATTAGATATTTTCAAAAATAAGCTTCTCTTATTTGAATTTGTAAAATGAAATGAATCGTAAGCTTACAAAATATAGAGAACGACGCCTAAACTCCAAATATCCACAGCAGAGCTGTACGACTCCTTCATGATAACTTCTGGGGCTGTAAAATGGAAAATAAATACATACTTACACAGCATAGTAACAGAAAATCCCATCATATGGACGTAAATGGAGTAATTTATTCCACAGCCGAAACCGAAATACCCACGAAATGAGAAATTGAATAGTGACTGACCACAGTAGCCGATGGTGCCGCAGAAAGTTTGCATGATGGTGTGTTCATCCGTTTCTTTGGCAAAACCGAAATCACTGATTTTGATGAGTGAGTCATCCGAGTCAGACTTGTACAAAATATTCTCAGGCTTTATGTCCCGGTGAACGATCCCTTTGCTGTGAGAATACTGCTCAACACAAATAATCAACACATTAATGTCTTCACTAAAAGGGTTTAATCATATTATCCGTGTCATTTAATTTTAGTTTGGAATTTTGAAGAATCATACTTCCAAAGCACTCAGAACTTGTTGAACAACACGCGCCGCCTCCTTCTCACTGTAGTGACCTTTCTTCACAATTCTATCGAATAATTCACCGCCATCCGCCAATTCCAAAACTATAAATACTTCCATTGATGACTCGTAAATTTGTCTCATCTCAACCTACACAAAAAAATACAAGAATAAATAAAATTGAATTAATTAGTTGACATAATCCAAATCTGCGAGTGAGTAATTAAAAAGTTCAAAATGCTGAGTGAGAAAACTTGCAATATTTGGATGCCTTAATTTGACCAGAGCATCAATTTCAGAACTTATCACTTTTTTCCTTTTTCCTTGTCCCTATAATATAACATATCAAATCAAATAATTTATAAAATATCTCAATTTTAATTTTGCAATTATTCTAATAATTCGAAACGGCCGAACCTCCTTCTGAATCACTTTACACGCCCAATCCGAATCGTCCTCTTTACTTTTGCAGCGGTAGACGCAGGACGTGACCCCTCTATACAAAGTGATACCAATAATAAAATGACATTTAACAATTTACACAATACAACACCAAGCAAAAGCGAGTAACGAAAACGAAAGTGTCGCCATTGCTAACGCTAATTTTGTAAATTCCAAGAAAAAAAAGTCAACTCACTTCCCCATCACACCTCCAATGATAAAGTCATCAAAAAAGGAGCTCCCCTTCTCACGACTCTCAACCCAAAAATCGTCACACATTTTCAAGCGGGATGAATTCAATTAACCAACTAAATTATCAGTAATTCACAATCTTGTTCCTTCAATTCCTTTTCTTTGTTTTCCACTTGGCACCTTCACGCTCTCACAATTAAATGTCCAATTAGATTTACTTAAGCAGACTGCACAGTTCAAAATATAGACACTGAGTCACTTTTGTATTCCACAAGAAAATCCAAGCTTCTAATAATCGGTAGTAGAAATTATTAAAACTTTTTGAACAGTTTTTTTTAACAAAGTCATTAGTGAGAAACTTGACAGCTCCTTAACTACTGTTGATGCCTCATAAAAATCTGGTGAATAAAAACGGTAGATGTTGCAAAATAACTCAATAAAAATCCACACGTCAAAATTGATGACCTACGAAGAACGACGAAGAACTAAACTGATGACGATGTAATTAAAAGTATTTAATTTGGTCACAAGTTATCTGCGTATTGTATTCCTTGTTAAAATGTTCTCTTGCTAATTCTTTGAGGAAATAAGAAGAAGTTAAACTATGGTTCGTCAATTCGCCACACGCTCCACGTTTCACGGTTCAAGTTCAGCTGTACGCAGCATTCGGGCTTATCCTTTGAGGAACGGCAACACCAACTTCAACTTGTATATCTCTCTGTAGTAAAGTCAAAATGAAAAAATGAAATTAAATGTGATATTTAATGGCTAAAAGCAACAAAACAAAAAAATCAAATCAAATATCAAAACTTGAGCAATGGAATAAGCAAGTAAAATAGTGGAGGGAGGAATGAAAAATTCCAATACGTGTGTCCTTATCCTTTGTCTTTGTGGTTGAGAGCGGAGTGACGTGAGTCGAGGGGGGAACTACCTGGACATGTAAATTAAATTAAATTAACAAGAGATAAAATAAGAAAAAAAATGTAATAGGAAACATGACGACTGAATGTTTGTGAGTTGTGTACATCCTCCACACCCTCCTTCCTATATTTCTCCCATTATTTATTTATAAGTATACTAGTACTACTGTCATTACAATACACTGCACTGCACTGGTCTGCACATGAATTTAAAGCTAAACTTTGAATTTTGAGTCTGAATATTTGAATACTGAATTTATTTGGTTGGATTTATTTGAGTGGACAATTTTTTAGTATTCACTAAATTTAAATTCAACATTGAGACATTGGACGAGAATACTTTTACTATATGCAAATGGAAAAGATTGGAGAGTCAGCTCCCAATTCACCAGTCCACATTAATTTAACATTCAACATTCAAATATTGAAATGGAAAATGGAACGTGAACATTGAAATTCTTTGCTTAGTTAGTGCGTATACGTCTGTCTTTTTGCCCTTTTACAATTTTGTTTCCTCAAACGCAATTTGTGCGTAAGTATATATATTGAAAAGTATTTGGAAGTTTATTGGTGATGAGCAGGGC
>JAQFZE010003463.1:0-12572 GCA_034695245.1 Dicyrtomina saundersi | reverse complement strand
TAATGGCAGCCCATATACTCACAATGCAATGTATTTCAAAATTGTACATTGTACCTTTTGCTTTTTACCCAGTCACCCTCAAGATCCAAAAAGAAAAGTCAATCTGGAAATCTTGTGTGTGCTACTTACTTGTAGTATTGCATTTTGCCCTACTGCTCCATCTGTCGAAACAGTTTAGAGTACTACTCCATTCGTCACATCATGAGAATCCCAACTTCAATCACTTGTCAGTTCATTTAATCATCCTTGCCACGAGCACGCTCACCTTCATCATCAACGTGCATTTCTTGAAGCATCCGAACGACGTTTGTCTCCTGTGGAATGAGCTCTGCGTCGCAAGACTTTGCCTGACTAGAAGCTCTGCTAATAGGGCACAATACCAACGTCACAGATTGGGCTGGAGACACAATAAATCCAAGCAGCAGTTGCTCCTCAAGTATTTCCCCATGATACTATTTGGCTCAGGTTTATTTGCCTTTGTGGTAATTGTAACTGACCCCACGAGACCACAGTTGGTCTTTCAAATTCTTGGAGACAATTACAAATCAGGGTGGAGTTATGCAATGCTGATTTTTGTTGAGTTTTTCAATTGTATGCACATCATATCACATTCCTATATGGTGACAAGGCTTCATCTGTCCTTCGTGAAACACATTGGTTTTTACCTGAATTTTGGAATTCAGAAATACAGAAGGTAATAGCTATGAACGAATCATTCAAAATTTTATACAACATTTATATTAGACCAGGGCCGGATAATGCCGTCAGCGGAGGCTGCCCACTCTTTTTGAATTTTAAAAAAACATGTAAAAAGCATGTAAATACATTTTGTACAGTTCAAAAACATACGAATAAAACATGCAACACTTTTTTTAAATCATAGAAATAGAACATTTTGCACTTTTCAAAGACATACAAAAAGCATTTTTTAACACTTTTGCAAAACATGCAAATAAAGCATTTGACACTTTTTATAAAACATGCAAATAAAATTTTTTCACACTTCTAAAATGTATGCAAATAACAATTTTTTACACTCAGTAAGTAAATGTGCTGCACCTGTCAAAAACATGTAAGTGGAACTTTTTGCTACTTTCAAAGCATTGTAGATAGATATATATTTATTTAATCAAGTTGATAAATGGCCATATGGTACTTACAAAGCCATTATTATACGTATATAACTTACGTTATATCGTAGTAATAATTATAATAAATAATCGTAATAGTAATTTTAATCATTCAAAATATTAAGATGATCCTTGGTGGACCTAAGTATTAGGGACATTTAATTATTACATATGGTAATTGTCCTCCTCTTGTGATTCGCAATAGATGCACTCGACAGACTCCTTCTTGTTCCATATATTTTATTCACCATTCCCAGTCTGATTTTAGTTCCTTTGATTTTCAAAATGGGATGACAAAACCTTAGCTGTTGTATTATTTTTATTACTTTCCACATCGCACGGTTTTTATAAATTTCTCTTGTCCTAGCGTGAGTTTCAAGGTGGGCCATTTATATCGAAGGATTCTAACATGCCATAAATTCTAACTTTATCATTTGAATATAGCTAGCAGTATACCAAAACAAAGACAATTCCTGGGAGATTTGTTTGACACCTCATTTATCAAAATTGGCTAGGAATAAGTTGCAAAATGGCCTAACTAACAAAAACCACAGTTTTTAGATTTTTTTGTCAATTCTAAAATTATTTTTTAACAACTTTCATTTAAAATTTTCAGCGCAAAACAATGCAGACTAGAAACATTAGACTTTAAACATCCGGATCCTAACAAAAAAAACCTGGTCAAAAATTTTTAAAGTTAAAAATTTCAACATTTCAAAATTTCAAAATTTGCAAATTTCAAAAACATTTTTAAAAATTTTAAAATTTTGAAGTTTAGAACTTTTAAAACTTTTGCCAGGTTTTTTTGTGTTAGGATGTTTGAAGTCTTATATTCCTAGTCCGCATTGTTTTGCGCTGAAAATTTTAAATAAAAGTTGTTAAAAAATAGTTTTAGGATTAACCAAAAAATCTAAAAACTGTGATTTTTGTTAGTTAGGCCAATTTGCAACTTATTCCTAGCCAATTTTGATGAATGAGGTGTCAAATAAATCTCCCAGGAATGGTCTTTTTTTGGTATATTGCTAGCTATATTCGAATGATAAAGTTAGAATTTATGGCATGTTAGAATCCTTCGTTATAAATGGCCCACCCTGTACTTATTGTGAGTGGTATTAGAACTTTTTTGCTTAGCTAAAACATCTTGGTTAATTGACGTTTGTTTAGCTTTTCCTATTACTTTGTGTACTTCCTTATCTAAGAACTCGCAGAAAAGTTTGCCGAATTCCATTTGAAAATTCCATATCAAATGAAGTGAACAGGTTCTGTACTTGTTTGATCCAGTTGTGCCTTGAGCTTTGCTTTTTGATTATTTTCCACTCCATAAAACTGTTGTAGTTTATACTGTTCGTTTAAACCCTTGTAAATAAATAATTTTGCAACTTTCAAAACCTTGTGAATACAACATTTTGTACTTTTCAAAAATATGTTAGATAATTATGTGTTGACTTTATTGTGGCGTTTAGCGGCCTTATGTACTGTGTAACTGTGTAACTGTGTACCTTTATTTTGTGCACCTTAAACGCACTGTACAATTTTCAGCTTTAAAATAAATATAATGATCTTTGTGCATTGGATGCAGAGTGTTCCGAATTTAATTCCATTAATTTTATTAAAGTTTATTCAACTATACCATACAGACAATTAATTATGGAATTCCAGATCCAATATGTATGAGTCACTGCTCTACCTTTATGGTTAAGCTTATGGTTATTTAACAATAATGAGCGACGGTGATTTTACTCACGCCACAAATACAAGCTCTGACTTCAACTCGAGTGATTTCAGACATAATCATATTTTCATACTCGTAGATTCCAGCACCGAGTGAATTCCATTTGTCTGCCACAGCTTTTATTCGAGACTCAATAGACACACTCTCACCAGCTCCATTTGTGTTGGACTCCATGTTTTGTGATTTGTCAAGATGCAGTAGAAATCATTGCATTTATCAGCTGAATCAATCAACTGTAATTTATAATATACCCAAATTTGTACTAGTTGAACTATGAATATGGCAAGTGAAAGCTTAAAAAAAAAGATCTATATTCATTTTCACAGCTAAAACGAAAATACACGGTCTACAAAAAAGTTTAAAAACATCTTGATCTTAAAACCCTAAAAGTGAAACATTTAAAAATTTGTAAATAGAAAATTTTGTACTTTTTAAAACGATGTAAATACAATATTTTGCACTTTTAAAAAACATGTAAACAGAATATCTTGCTTCTATCAAAAACATGTAACTGGTATATTTTGCATTTTTTTAAAACTTGTAAATATTAAATTTTTAAATTTTTAAAATCTTGTAAATGTAAAGTTTTTAGATTTTTAAAAACATGTAAATAGACTAATTTGCACTTTTCAAAAACATGTAATTATAAATGGCCCTTTTCAAAAACAAGCAACTAGCAAACTATATTACGATATGCATTATTTATTACTTATTACAGTTATTACGCATACATATAGCTAGTAATATTTTAAATTTTCATACGAGTAAACGATCGTCCATAAATGATATCATAATTTGGGTGGGTGGGTCCAGTCATTTATTGGTGACATGACATTCTAAAGATAGCACATGTTTAGTTCTAAAGGAGTGATACTCTTTGACAGGGGCATCATTTGTGGACTATCCCCAAGCATCAACTAGTGACGTTCCATGTATTTTTAAAAGTGATACCTTTTGGCTGCTGCTAAGTTCCGTAGTCACACCTGCTTCTTTACGGTGAGCGTTTAACGGATTAGCAGATGCTGGAAAATAATTTTAAAAAACACATAATAAATAAATAAATAAATATATAGCAATATTTCATAACGATCACTTGTTTAAAAAATTCTAAAATTTTTTCGAACTTTTTGGAAAAAGAAAATAAAAATTCATTTATCATGTATTTCCCACGTGTGCTGCACCAACGTGTTTGATAGCCATGGCCATGATATGCTTCTGTTGTGGTTGTGGTTGTGGTTGTTGGAGCAGCTGTCGTTGTTGCTGCTTCGGTAACAGCTTCTGCTATCGTCTACATGAAACTGTAGGTTGACTCAGACTCTGATGGTGTTGACGTTTGTGCAGATGAGCAGTCCCCGTTGTTATTATTATTCGTAATAAAATCTGGGCTCGATCGTAGTGAGCTACAACTGACTGGTAACCAGATGAACAATTGAAAACTACAAAACCAACCAAACTTGCGTCCCGCCACATAAGTTGAGCGTATCTTTGAAGAAAAGCGTCTTGTAGACCGCCCTTTGTGGTGATAGCAATGAGTGGGTAGCCCTCCCAAAAATTAGACCACGCATCTGCAACAATTTCTGTCCTATATTCAGGAGAATCTTGAAATGGAAACATGATCACATTCTCACCCACTAAAGGGTCTTTAGATTAAGGCAGGTTTTTGTAAGAACAGTAGTACAGGGCACATTGGGCGGCTGAACTTGACAACTGTGTAGGTGAATTAAATAGGATTTTAATTACATTAATTTAATGGTTAAGGATTTAATATTTATGCTTCGTAAATTGTACGTAGTTAAAGTTCTGTTTTTTTGAATCCAGCTATCTGCTTTATAGCTAATTTAGTTATAAATTCTCACCTCTGAGCTGAGTGCAAGTGGACCGATTCCCTGGCCCTCTCTCTTCTCATTAGGTGCTTCAAGACCAACTTCGCTTGCAACTGATCGTTAAAAAAATTAAAATAAATCAAATTTTATACCAGTTGTTTCTTAAATTGGATTTTATATTTTCCTACTGATTGTAATTTTATTATTGAATATCGTCTGTGAAGAATTAAAATGACCTATCTCCACTTTTATCAAAAAAACCACATGCACTATCTACAAAACAATTGCTACCATGATGATAAGAAGTTGTAAATAGAACGTTTTACACTTTTAAAAAAGATGGAAATAGAACATTTTACACATTTTAAAAACTAGTAATTAACAACTTGCTTATCTAAATATCATATCGTTCTATTTTTGAGATAGCTCCTTTTAATTCTAGTTAAAAATGGAAATGGTTCATTTTTGTTCTTCACAGACAATATAAAATATTAATACGTATTTTATACTTACCACCACTGGACACGCAAGCGTTAGCCCTGTCGCAGGCAGTTGATTTTTGAAAAATAACCGCACTGCCAAAAAGCATAGTGTCACAGCCAGGAACTTGAACATCTTGATACAAGTAGTAATTTGTAAAAAGGTTCAAAAAAACGAATGATAAAAATGCTACAACTTTGTAGTATGACAAAGTCGGCGTCGGCAGTTGTAAAGTTGGATAGAATTAAAATTAAATAACTGTGACCTCGTTTTTATACCTAACTGAAATAACCGCAAATAATATTGCACCAAATAGTACATAAAATAAACTATATTATGCTTCCATGAAAATTCTATAAAAAGAAGTGATTGACATGTGGCCTGTTCAAACATGAGTGTGATTTCGAATTGAATTAAAAATTTATAACAATTAATTCGTTAACTGCATTTCTACACAAATATCACCCAGTATACCCAGTTTTAAATTTCTATCGTAGCAAGACAAGCAGGTGTCACTTAGAGACATGTATTTAAAATGCTGCAGCTCTATTGGCAGTAAATAGGGAAGGGGGACCAAAAGGAAGGTTATAACCCACTAGGCTATTGGCAGTGGACGGTTTTGAATCAATTGGCAGTAGACACAAAGTGGTACGTATTGGCAGTACCATTTTTAGCAACAACATTTTTGTAATACTTAAAAAGCTAGAGTTACAAAATTGGTAAGATTTAAAAATTAAATTAAAAGTTGTATTGGCTGAGGCCAAATGAACTCACTTTCAATTATTAAATTATTATTAATAATTAAAATTACTATTAAAACTTAAGCCAGGATTAGGTTTGAGCGAGCAGAGAGTCTGGCCCGAACCAGCTTGTGAGTCTACTCTCTTGTGGTAATTGTAACTGACCCCACAAGACCACAGTTGGCCTTTCACATTCTTGGAGACAGTTACAAATTAGGGTGGAGCTATGCAATGCTGGTTTCTGTTGAGCTATTTAACTGCATGTTTATGTATATCATATCACATTTCTATATACTGATAGGGCTCCATCTGTCCTTCTTGGAACACACTGGTTTTCACCTAAATTTTGGAATTCAGAAATACAGAAGGTTAGCTATGAACGAACAGCTTAAAAAAAAATTAAAACAATTTTTATAATACAGCAGGGCCGTATAATGCGGCCAGCGCAGACAGCTCCCGCTGCTGTTCGAATTTTCAAAAAAACATTTAAAAAGAATATTTTGAACTTTTTAAAACATATGTAAAATTGAATATTTTGACTTTTCAAAAACATGAAAAAAAATTTTTTTTTACATATTTCGAAAACATGCAAAACAAACATTTAACTCAAAACGAGTAAATAGAAAATTTTGCGCTTTTCCAAATCAAGTAAAAAAGACATTTTTAACGTTTCTAAAAACATGTAAATACAACATTTTGCTTTATCAAAGAAAACCATCAATACAATCAAAATAGTGATTTTTGTATGGAAACAAGTTGCAGCCTAAAAGCAATTCCTTTGTCCGGCCATAATGTAATACGTAAAAGATGCAGTTTTGGAACAATGTTTTTAAAATGTTTTAACTTTGTCCTTTTAAAAGGCTGCATGGGAATTGGCAGTTAAGGCGGTGGGGGGGGGGGGAATAGGCAGTGAATTACGTCGTAGGGTATAGGCAGTCCTGGTTTTGAGGCAATTGGCAGTGAGCACATTCTGTATGGAATAGGCAGTTTTCATTTTATTTTGAAAAAAGTCTTGTAAACACAAAAATGAAAATTTGAAACCAAGGTTTAAACCGTGGTTTACATCAAAATCACCATTGCAAAATTTCAAATATGTAAAATAAGATAAAGTCGTCCATCAAAATTAAATAAATTGGAATTAAATAAATCGAAATTAAATAAATTAAAATTAAATAAGTTAAAATTAAATTCTATTGTCGAACTAGTGGCTGACGACTATATAGCATGTGTAAGTCTTCCTCTCTTGAATCGTTGGATGTTTATTTTTGCAACTTTTGCGGCTAATGGGAACTCAATTAAGTTGCTTTTTACTGCGAGACCAAAGATGTGTTTACACACATAGCTCTTAAAAAACAAAGTGCATAAACACGTTGATTTTTTCCATTCAAAGTGATTTAAAGTCACAATGTGTGCTGCGAAGTAGAGTTTTTTAAACTTTTAAAATTATAAGAAAAACCTGATTTGTTTGTTTTTGTCAAATCTCCATGATTCATGACTTCCAACTCATAGTAAGAAGCACCACCATTAACTTCAGGATACACTAAATGGACTTTCGCTTTGCAGGATTTTCCGTGATGCTGACAATGGTACACTAAAGTATAGTAATTGATAAATCTCCTATAGTTGACTTTTTGAATATCTCTTCTTCCAATTATCGGTGATACCTTCCTGCGCTTCTTTTAATGCTTCGAACGATTTCACAAACTTCCATTTAATAGTACCTAAAGTTTTCCGTGTCCCACTACTACAAGTTTGAGATGTCATGTTGATTTGGAGGGTGAAGAAAGGGTACTGAGAAAACAATACTGTGACAACGTAAAAACTCACTCAACTTTGACATTTAGGTACAAATAAGCAATATATAATGCAAATCAGGCGACAGGAAAACCAAATTATTATCTCACTCTTGAATTATTTGATGAGTATGAAATATTATAGACTATGAAGGTTAAGTGCAAACGTCCTATTGTGAATAATCATGCTCAAAATATGAATTAGGCTATAGTGCATTCCAGTTAAGATTCTAGGTTAATGCCAAAATTGTTATGAGTTCCAAAACGTATTTTATGTATCAATACACGGTCTAATTTATGGAAACTTGGAACTACAAAATCATTCTTATTCCGACCGAGCTCTCGAGTACCACTCTTTTGACTTTACCGAATAAACCCTTTTATGTACTTCTGTTATTTAACTTCTCTGTTCACCGTAATAAGCCCTCTTTATTTTCAAATTACTACAGCATCACTCATCAATTACAACGTTATTATTGTTAATAAAATCTGGTACTTGATCGTAGTGAGCTACAACAGACTGGGTACCAGATGAGCAATTGCAAACAGCAAAACCAACCTGCCTCGCGTCTCGCCACATAAGTGTAGCGTATCTTTGAAGGTCAATGTCTTGTAGACCGAACCTTGAGACGAGAGCACTGAGTGCCAAGTATTCGGTAGACCACCGATCTGTAGAAAGTTTTAACATATAACTAGGTTCACCTAGAGTAGGAAACATGAGCGTATTTTCACCAACTAAAGGGCTTTTAGATGGGCAGGAGTCGGTGTTTTCGTTAGAACAGTAGTACAGGGCACATTCCGCAGCTGAACTTGATAGCTGTGTGTAGATGGATAGGATTTTTAATTACAATAATTGCTAATACAAGAAATACATATATGTATGAATGTAGTTATTACTGTTTGATTCTCACCGATGGATTTAGCTTAAGTATATCAATTCGCAGGCCCGCTCTTGCATTATTATGTGTTTCAAGACCACGTTCATTTGCATCTATAATAATCGTGAAAAAAATTTAATAGAAAAAGCTTATTATAAAATCAAAAATTAGATTCTACTGATTTTAATAATGTCAGTATCGCATATTATACTTAGAAAATTTTACATTTTTTAAAAAAGATGCACATATAGGACATTTTTATAGGACACTTTTAAAAAAGATGCAAAATAGAACATTTCACACTTTTAAAAAAGATGCAAATAGAACATTCAACACTTTTAAAAAAGATGCAAATAGAACATTTCACACTTTTAAAAAAGATGCAAATAGAACATTCAGCACTTTTAAAAAAGATGCAAATAGAACATTTCACACTTTTAAAGAAGATGCAAATAGAACATTCAACACTTTTAAAAAAGATGCAAATAGAACATTCAACACTTTTAAAAAAGATGCAAATAGAACATTTCACACTTTTAAAAATGATGCAAATAGATACACTTTTAAAATACCAGTAATTAACAACTTGCTTATCTCAATCTCATTTCGTATGTTTTTGAGATAGCTCTTTTTAATTCTAGCTTAAAATGGAAATTTTAGTTCTTCTCGGACAATAAATAAAATAATATTAATGCATATTTTATACTTACCACCACTGTACACGCAAGCGTCATCAACTGCCTTGTCGGAGGCAGTTGATTTTTGAAAAAGGACCGCACTGCAAAGAAGCAGTGTCACAGCCAGGAACTTGAACATGTTGATACAAGTAGTAGTAGTAATTAATTGTAAAAAATGTTCAAAAAACGGATGAAAAAATTCGATAACTTTAGTGAGACAGAGTCAGCGTCGGCGGTCTGGAAAGTTGGATGGAATTAAAAATAAAATAGCTGAGACCTCTTTTTTATACCCAACTGAATTGGCGCAAAAACAATAATGTACGAAATTTTATTAAAATGAAGGGTGTGATGCAAGTGATTGACATTGACATGTCGCATGTTCAAACATAAGTGTGATTTCGAATTGAGTTTAAAAATTTTACAACAATAAATTCGTTAATTGCACCACCACAGAAAAAAAGCACCTGGTATATGTTATATTTTTTTATTTAGCAGAGGACAATGTTTATAATATCCCCAAAATTATTAAAGGAACATACAGCATGAATATTTGTATTTCTTTTTAAAGCACATATTTATGACTTCAATGACAGCTGTTTTCGAAGGTTATTTGATTAAAAATAAATAAAATCATTACCTTTATCATACCGATATGCCCATATTGTTGATTCTATTCTATTGTATGACTTTCATGATGATTTTCTTATTTAAAATTGACATCCAGGTGTAAAATAAACTTTTGCTTAAATAACATATATTTTGATCGTGTTTTTACAATGGAAATTAAATACTATTTGGGTATCATTATTGTCATTGGTTAGTAGGATAGAAACTAATTAGCTACCTATTCATAATCCGTCGTGTGTAGTGCTGCTCACACAAGTGTTCGCACGAGTTAACAGTCAACAAGTTTTGGACGAAATCCATATATTATGGTCTTAAACTTTATGAAGTGTATCAATTCCTAACATTTTTAAGTTAAAAACAAATATTATATTTCCCGGGAAGAATCCCAGCTGGGATTTGAGACTTCGTCTCTTGAACGCCCGGTTGTCACTGTAAACACTTTAAGAGTCTGATCACGAGGGGAGCTTCCGAAAACTCCAGCCTTTAAATTTATCTAGATTGTTCTTGAAATAATTTTTTCCTTTTTTTTGGAAACAAATTGCTGCATAAGAGCAGTTGCTTCGTCCGGCCCTGTAATTGATGTATTTTTTGTAACAGTGCAATGCTTTTAAAAATTCTTTTGCTTCGTTTTTTAAAAATAGAGACACCAAGGTACATGGATGGGCGGGATTGGCGGGATAGCTCATGAGATTAAAGAGTCCCGCCGTTGCCGTCATATACAGCTCCTTATTCAAATATTCAACAGGAATAATGCAGAGTTAATTTTTAAATTCAAAGTCATGTGCATCTCATTCACAATTTTGGGTCTGTTCAATATTGGAATCAAATTCCATGAGGAAGCTCTATTTGTGGCGAGTTTCAATGCTGTTATAGCGGTTAATACAGCGATAATGTTCGGTTTTGAACCAAAATTTATCCAATATTCATAGTAGTTTTTTCCTGAAATATTTAAGGTCATTTTGATTCTACGTAGTTAATGGTGTGTAGTTCGAAATGCCATTATTTACCGTTGTAATTGTAATATGAAGTGTAATATTACTGCCTAATACTAGTGTGTAGTTGACATCGACCAATTGTCCATATCGGTACTTAGATTTACATGTTAAATTTATTAATTTGTGTCTTTTCCTTAATCTCTGGATTCTATGTAAAGTCGGCCGCATCGGCGGACTCCAATTCTTATCAACCATTTAACTACTGAGTTCTTTCAACAGCTCATCCTTCACCCTATGTTGATTACCAAATTCTAGAATTATTAACCGTTTCTTTCTATCTGGCTGACCAAGGCCAGCCTTGAACCAAACTCCTGATTCCTCTTGTTAACTGTTACCTTGTAATAAGTTTAGTCCAAGTTGACTCCAGAGCCTTAATATACTAAAATTTCATACTTAATTCTGCTAGTTCAATCCGTGTACTGTGGGCCATGCCCAACTGTCTCGTTCCTATAAAATTAGCAACCTCAACCATTAATCCCTGACTTTTACTTCAACTTCCTCCTAAACTAGAACTCTGTTCTTTTTAAGTCTCCGTATTTTTTACTTTGTCACATTGTAAACTATACATTAAATTGATTCGCCTTTTAAATAAAATAAAACTATTTAATGTCTTTTGTACAAGCGAGTTGTTTTGCCGTTTTATTGAAGTTAAGTCCAACAGTGGAATTAGAATCCACGCAGTTTGAGCTGCAAGAGTACGGATATTTCCGCCTGTCAATATCTTTCATTTTGCATTATGTAATCCAGGGATTTAAGAGTAAAGCCTTACAACCTTGACCTCTCACTTCCCTCCTTTTTGCACCTTGGTTCCCTCACTAAACAGTTAAAATATTTCATAGTGTACGAGAAGGCATTCCCAATTCCTGCTCTGATCTAAGAATACAAGCGCTGGATTGTGCTCTCTGCACAGGCGGTAGAGACCAATGGACAGGGAACTCGAAGAGGGAATCTGGTCTGGTCTGGTTTAAATGGGACCCTCAAGTGGTTGAACTTTCCCGCTTTGTTTGGTCCATTCGCTGCACTGGTATTCAAGTTGGCGGATTTAGTGTCATGGTCACAATTTCGACATTGCTATTTATTGACTTTGTTGTGAGTACCCTGGCTTCTATGCTACTTTCGTATGGGTAATTTTAAGACGAACAAAAAATACACGTGTTCGTGCTGTGCAAAAGGATAGAATTTGGTTAATTTTGGAATTTTTTGTTTTTGTTTTATTAGTTACGTTAGTGGGTTTAGAAACTGTATAATTAAGTACATAAACAAATGTGAAGAGAACATTTTGCACTTTTCAAAAACATGTAAATAGAATCATTTGAACATTTCAAAATCATGCAAATAAAACATTTTGCACTTGTCTAAAATTATTATTATAAGTTTCATTTGTGTCTGACGTGAGTCGTCAAAGTATGTTCACTCTACACAACAGATAGCCGGCCGATGGCAAGGACTGGACAGTACGGACTCCGCACAAATTACCATTTGCATTTCCTTTACAGCGAGAGTAAGCACACAGTAGGTGTAGTAATGTTAGTAGCTGTAGGTAATTTGTACGGCGTACGGTGTGAACGCTCACCACACAATCGGTATAAGTATAATCTACTATAATAATTAGACCCAAATCACCAGAGATGCTCGCCCTACCCTACTTTCAGTAGGGGTAGGGGTAGGGGTACCCCTATCGATGATTTTGAGGCAAA
>JAQFZE010003462.1:0-12573 GCA_034695245.1 Dicyrtomina saundersi | reverse complement strand
TAAAAAATGTTGAATTTTAAAAAATCCTGTAATTGCATTTCAGAAAAAACCCCAAGGATCAGCAAAAACAAAATTTCATCAAAATCGGACAAGGACTGCAAAAGTACCAGGGCAGCAAAATATTAAAATTTGAATTTTTTTAAACTTTGGCGGGGTACTGTGACCAAACAGCGCAAAATGCAGTCAAGTAACTTCGGATCCCCACTATTTCAAAATAGCATACATTAAGTAGACAAATCTTTTTGAAATCGACGAGTTCCATGTTAAACCATTCTCTTGTAAGAGATAATTACCTGGATATTTGGTCCAGCTACACGCTGGTGTCAAAACATGTTCATGATACAGCAGACTTTGGGACTTGTGGTTTTTTAAAAATCTATGTATATCTGAATCAATGTAATTTTTGGAAGTTCAGGCATGCATATATCTTCTAAAACTATTATAGAAATTTGATAAATAAGGTGTCACTGCGTGGATAATAATTTAAGCTACACGCTGGTTGTAAAATATGGTCAAAATTAGGCAGAATTTGGAACTTGTGATTTTCTTAAAATCTTTGTAAATCTAAGTCAAGGTAGTTTTTGGAAGTTCAAGCATGCATTATATCTTCTAAAAATATCTTAAAAAGTTCAAAGTTAGAGTGTCATTGCGTAAATATTGACACCAGCTGCACGCTGGTTTCAAAACATGGTTAGGATAAAGCAGACTTAATGACTTGTGATGTTTTAAAAATCTACGTATATCTAAGTCAATAACATGTTTAAAACTTTAGGCATTTATATATATTCTAAGTATATTAGGGAAAAATTAACGTTTGGAAGTCATTGCGTATATATTGACACCAGCTACACACTGGTGTCAAAACATGGTTGGGATAAAGCCAGCTTTGGGACCTTTGATTTTTAAGAAATCTTTGTTTATCTTAGTCAATGTAATTTTTTAAAGTTTAAGCATGCATATATCTTTCAAGAATATAACGCAAGGTTTATAGTTATTGCGTCATTGCGTAGATATTGACACCAGCTACACGCTGGTATCAGAACATGGTGTGGATACAGCAGACTTTAGAACTTGTAATTTTTTAAAAATCTTCGTTGATCTAAGTCAATGTTATGTTAGAAAATTCAAGCATGCATATATCGTCCAAGAATATTATGAAAAGTCAATAAATACGCTGTTTTTGCGTAGATATTACTTCCAGCTACACGCTGGTTTTAAAACATAGTCATGATACGAAAGACTTGGGAATTGTGTTTTTTTGAATCTTCTTATATCTAAGTCAAGGTTATGTTTGAAAAGTAAAGCATTTATATATCTTCTAAGAATATTATAGAAAGTTTATAGTTAGAGTTTCATTGCGTAAATATTAACCTTAGCTACAGGCTGGTTTCAAAACACTGCTGCGATAAATCAGACTTTGGGACTTGTGATTTTTAAAAACTCTTCTTATATCTAACGTAATGTAAGTTCTGGAAGTTTAAGCATGCATATATCTTTCACAAATATTAGGAAAAGTTTAAAGTTAAACAGTTATTGCTTAGATATTGACAACAGCTGCACGCTGGTTTCAAAACATGGTCGAAATAAAGCAGACTTAACTTGTGACTTGTGACTTGTGACTTGTGAACTTGTGATAACTTGTGATGTTTTAAAAATCTGTAAATAACTTGGTCAATGTGATTGTTGGAAGTTCAAGCATGCACATATCTTTGACGAATATTATAAAAAATTTACAGTTAGAATATTATTGCGTAGCTATTATTTCGAGCTACACGCTGGTTTCAAAACATGTTTGAGATACAGCAGACTTTGGGACTTCTAATGTTTTTAAAATCTACGTATATCTAAGTCAATAACATGTTTGGAACTTTTGGCATTTATATATCTTCTAAGTATGTTAGGGAAAACTTAACGTTAGGTAGTCATTGCGTATATATTGACACCAGCTACACACTGGTGTCAAAACATGGTTAAGATAAGGCAGGCTTTGGGACCTATGATTTCAAAAAAATCTTTGTATATCTAAGTCAATGTAATTTTTAAAATTTTAAGCATGCATATATCTTCCGAAAATCTAACGCAATGTTTATAGTTATTGTGTCATTGCGTTGATATTGACACTAGCTACACGCTGGTATCAGAACATGTTCTGGATACAGCAGACTTTAGGACTTGTGATTTGTTAAAAATCTTGGGTGATCTAAGTCAATGTTATGTTTGGAAGTTTAAGCATTCATATATCTTCTAAGAATATTATGAAAAACTTAAAGTTAAGACGTTTTTGTGTAGACATTGACACCAGCGACACACTAGTGTCAAAACATGGTCGGTATAAGGCAGACTTTGAGACCTGTGATTTTAAAAAAAATTTCGTATATCTAAGTCAGTGTAATTTTTGGAAGCTTAAGCATGCTTATTTCTTCCAAGAATATATTCAAAGGTTTTAAGTTTGGGAGTAATTGCGTAGATATTACCTCCAGCTGCACGCTGGTTTCAAAACATGGCCGAGATAAAGCAAACTTCCAAGCAAAACAAGCCATAAGGCTTGTGATTTTTTGAAAATCTTCGTATATCTAAGTCAATGTAATATGTGGAAATTTAAGCATGCATATATCTTACAACAATATTATGAAAAGTTCAAAGTTAAGGTGTCATTGCGTAGATATTGATTCCAGCTACACTGTGGTATCAAAACATAATCAGGTTATAGCAGACTTTGTAGATTGTGATTTTTGTTGTACCCGTTGGTTATATTAGTCAATGTAATGTTACAAAGTTTAATCATGCATATATATTTCAAGAATATTATGAAAAGTAAAAATTTAGGGAATCATTGCGTAGGTATTGACACAAGCTACACGCTGGTTTCGACAGATATTCGGGTTAAAACAGACCTTGGGACTTCGGAATTTATGAAGATCTTCGTATATCTAAGTCAATGTAATTTTTGGAAGTTCAAGCATGCATATATCTTCTAAGAATATGATAAAAAACTAAAAGTTAAAAAGTCATTGCGTAAAAAATTTACACAAACTACACACTGGTGTAAAAACATGGTAAAAATAGAGCAGGCTCTATGACTTGTGTTTTTTTGAAAATCTTTGTATATCTGAGTCATTGTAATTTTTGGAAGTTTAGGCATGCATATATCTTCCACGAATATTACAAAAAGTCAATAAATACTGTGTCATTGCAGAGATATTACCTCCAGCTACACGCTGGTTTTGAAACGTAGTTGAAATACAGCAGACAAGGGACTTGTTTTTTTTTAATCTTCGTATACTTAAGGTAATGTTATGTTTGGAAGTTTAGGCATTCATATATCTTTTAAGTATATTTCTAATAAATTATATGTAAAGTGTCATTGCGTAGATATAAACTTCAGCTACAGGCTGGTTTTAAAACATGGTCAGAATGAAGCAGATTTTGGAACTTGTGATTTTATTAAAATCTTTGTAAATCATATTCAATGTAATGTTTGAAAGTTCAGGCATGCATATATCTTCTAAGAATATTATGGAAAGTTGATATATAAGGGGTCATTGCGTAGATATTACCTTCAGCAACACGCCGGTTTTAAAACATAGTCAGATTATTTCAGACTGTAGGACTTGTAATTTTTTTTAAATCTTTGTATATCTTGGTCAAAGTAATTTTTGAAAGTTCAAGCGTGCATATATTTTCGAAGAATATTATAAAAAGTTAAAAGTTTAAATGTCATTGTGTAGATATTGACACCAGCTACACGCGGGTTTCAAACCATGTTTGAAATAAAGCAGACTTTAAAACTTGTGTTTTTCTTAAAATCTTTGTATGTCTGAGTTAATGTAATTTTTGAGAGTTCAAGCATGCATATATCTTCCAAAAATATTATAGAAAACTTAAAGTTAAAGAACATTTGCGTAGATATTGACACGAGCTGCACGCTCGTTTCAAAACTTGGTCAAGAAAAAGCAGAATTTGAGACTTGTGATTTTTCAAAAATCTTCGTATATTCAAGTCAATGCAATATTTGAAAGTTCAAAAATGCATATATTTTCTACAAATATAAAGATAGGTTAAACGTTAAGGTGTCATTGCGTAGAAAATAACTTCAGCTACACGCTGGTTTCAAACCATGGTCAGGATACAGCAGACTTTGGGACAAGTGGTTTTTTAAAAATTATTTGTATGTCTGAGTCAATGTTTTTTTTGGAAGTCCAAGCATGCATATATCTTCCAAGTATATTACAAAAAGTTTGAAATTAGGAAGACATTGCGTAGATATTGACACAAGCTACACTCTCGTTTTGACAGATAGTCAAGTTAAAGCAGACTTTGGGACTTCGGAATTTTTAAAGATCTTCGTATATCTAAGTCAATAACATGTTTAAAACTTTAGGCATTTATATATATTCTAAGTATATTAGGGAAAAATTAACGTTTGGAAGTCATTGCGTATATATTGACACCAGCTACACACTGGTGTCAAAACATGGTTGGGATAAAGCCAGCTTTGGGACCTTTGATTTTTAAGAAATCTTTGTTTATCTTAGTCAATGTAATTTTTTAAAGTTTAAGCATGCATATATCTTTCAAGAATATAACGCAAGGTTTATAGTTATTGCGTCATTGCGTAGATATTGACACCAGCTACACGCTGGTATCAGAACATGGTGTGGATACAGCAGACTTTAGAACTTGTAATTTTTTAAAAATCTTCGTTGATCTAAGTCAATGTTATGTTAGAAAATTCAAGCATGCATATATCGTCCAAGAATATTATGAAAAGTCAATAAATACGCTGTTTTTGCGTAGATATTACTTCCAGCTACACGCTGGTTTTAAAACATAGTCATGATACGAAAGACTTGGGAATTGTGTTTTTTTGAATCTTCTTATATCTAAGTCAAGGTTATGTTTGAAAAGTAAAGCATTTATATATCTTCTAAGAATATTATAGAAAGTTTATAGTTAGAGTTTCATTGCGTAAATATTAACCTTAGCTACAGGCTGGTTTCAAAACACTGCTGCGATAAATCAGACTTTGGGACTTGTGATTTTTAAAAACTCTTCTTATATCTAACGTAATGTAAGTTCTGGAAGTTTAAGCATGCATATATCTTTCACAAATATTAGGAAAAGTTTAAAGTTAAACAGTTATTGCTTAGATATTGACAACAGCTGCACGCTGGTTTCAAAACATGGTCGAAATAAAGCAGACTTAACTTGTGACTTGTGACTTGTGACTTGTGAACTTGTGATAACTTGTGATGTTTTAAAAATCTGTAAATAACTTGGTCAATGTGATTGTTGGAAGTTCAAGCATGCACATATCTTTGACGAATATTATAAAAAATTTACAGTTAGAATATTATTGCGTAGCTATTATTTCGAGCTACACGCTGGTTTCAAAACATGTTTGAGATACAGCAGACTTTGGGACTTCTAATGTTTTTAAAATCTACGTATATCTAAGTCAATAACATGTTTGGAACTTTTGGCATTTATATATCTTCTAAGTATGTTAGGGAAAACTTAACGTTAGGTAGTCATTGCGTATATATTGACACCAGCTACACACTGGTGTCAAAACATGGTTAAGATAAGGCAGGCTTTGGGACCTATGATTTCAAAAAAATCTTTGTATATCTAAGTCAATGTAATTTTTAAAATTTTAAGCATGCATATATCTTCCGAAAATCTAACGCAATGTTTATAGTTATTGTGTCATTGCGTTGATATTGACACTAGCTACACGCTGGTATCAGAACATGTTCTGGATACAGCAGACTTTAGGACTTGTGATTTGTTAAAAATCTTGGGTGATCTAAGTCAATGTTATGTTTGGAAGTTTAAGCATTCATATATCTTCTAAGAATATTATGAAAAACTTAAAGTTAAGACGTTTTTGTGTAGACATTGACACCAGCGACACACTAGTGTCAAAACATGGTCGGTATAAGGCAGACTTTGAGACCTGTGATTTTAAAAAAAATTTCGTATATCTAAGTCAGTGTAATTTTTGGAAGCTTAAGCATGCTTATTTCTTCCAAGAATATATTCAAAGGTTTTAAGTTTGGGAGTAATTGCGTAGATATTACCTCCAGCTGCACGCTGGTTTCAAAACATGGCCGAGATAAAGCAAACTTCCAAGCAAAACAAGCCATAAGGCTTGTGATTTTTTGAAAATCTTCGTATATCTAAGTCAATGTAATATGTGGAAATTTAAGCATGCATATATCTTACAACAATATTATGAAAAGTTCAAAGTTAAGGTGTCATTGCGTAGATATTGATTCCAGCTACACTGTGGTATCAAAACATAATCAGGTTATAGCAGACTTTGTAGATTGTGATTTTTGTTGTACCCGTTGGTTATATTAGTCAATGTAATGTTACAAAGTTTAATCATGCATATATATTTCAAGAATATTATGAAAAGTAAAAATTTAGGGAATCATTGCGTAGGTATTGACACAAGCTACACGCTGGTTTCGACAGATATTCGGGTTAAAACAGACCTTGGGACTTCGGAATTTATGAAGATCTTCGTATATCTAAGTCAATGTAATTTTTGGAAGTTCAAGCATGCATATATCTTCTAAGAATATGATAAAAAACTAAAAGTTAAAAAGTCATTGCGTAAAAAATTTACACAAACTACACACTGGTGTAAAAACATGGTAAAAATAGAGCAGGCTCTATGACTTGTGTTTTTTTGAAAATCTTTGTATATCTGAGTCATTGTAATTTTTGGAAGTTTAGGCATGCATATATCTTCCACGAATATTACAAAAAGTCAATAAATACTGTGTCATTGCAGAGATATTACCTCCAGCTACACGCTGGTTTTGAAACGTAGTTGAAATACAGCAGACAAGGGACTTGTTTTTTTTTAATCTTCGTATACTTAAGGTAATGTTATGTTTGGAAGTTTAGGCATTCATATATCTTTTAAGTATATTTCTAATAAATTATATGTAAAGTGTCATTGCGTAGATATAAACTTCAGCTACAGGCTGGTTTTAAAACATGGTCAGAATGAAGCAGATTTTGGAACTTGTGATTTTATTAAAATCTTTGTAAATCATATTCAATGTAATGTTTGAAAGTTCAGGCATGCATATATCTTCTAAGAATATTATGGAAAGTTGATATATAAGGGGTCATTGCGTAGATATTACCTTCAGCAACACGCCGGTTTTAAAACATAGTCAGATTATTTCAGACTGTAGGACTTGTAATTTTTTTTAAATCTTTGTATATCTTGGTCAAAGTAATTTTTGAAAGTTCAAGCGTGCATATATTTTCGAAGAATATTATAAAAAGTTAAAAGTTTAAATGTCATTGTGTAGATATTGACACCAGCTACACGCGGGTTTCAAACCATGTTTGAAATAAAGCAGACTTTAAAACTTGTGTTTTTCTTAAAATCTTTGTATGTCTGAGTTAATGTAATTTTTGAGAGTTCAAGCATGCATATATCTTCCAAAAATATTATAGAAAACTTAAAGTTAAAGAACATTTGCGTAGATATTGACACGAGCTGCACGCTCGTTTCAAAACTTGGTCAAGAAAAAGCAGAATTTGAGACTTGTGATTTTTCAAAAATCTTCGTATATTCAAGTCAATGCAATATTTGAAAGTTCAAAAATGCATATATTTTCTACAAATATAAAGATAGGTTAAACGTTAAGGTGTCATTGCGTAGAAAATAACTTCAGCTACACGCTGGTTTCAAACCATGGTCAGGATACAGCAGACTTTGGGACAAGTGGTTTTTTAAAAATTATTTGTATGTCTGAGTCAATGTTTTTTTTGGAAGTCCAAGCATGCATATATCTTCCAAGTATATTACAAAAAGTTTGAAATTAGGAAGACATTGCGTAGATATTGACACAAGCTACACTCTCGTTTTGACAGATAGTCAAGTTAAAGCAGACTTTGGGACTTGGGAATTTTTAAAGATCTTCGTATATCTAAGTCAATGTAATTTTTGGAAGTTCAAGCATGCATATATCTTCTAAGAATATAATGGAAAACTGAAAGTTAAGAAGTCATTGCGAAGATATTGACACCAGCTACACACTGGTAATAAAACATGGTAAGAATAAAGCATGCTTTAGGACTTGTGTTTTTTTTAAATCTTCGTATATCTAAGTCATTGTAATTTTTAGAAGTTAAGGCATTCATATATCTTCCACAAATATTATAAAAAGTCAATTAATACTAAGTCATTGCGCAGATATTACCTCCAGCTACACGCTTGTTTTTAAACATGGTAGGGATACAGCAGACTTGGGACTTGTGTTTTTTTTAAATCTTCGTATATCCAAGTAATTGTTATGTTTGGAAGTTTAAGCATTTATATATCTACTAAGAAGGTTATAAAAAAATTATATATAGAGTGTCATTGCGTAGATATAAACTTGAGCTACAGGCTGGAATAGAGCAGATTTTGAAACTAGTGATTTTTTTAAAATCTTTGTATATCTAAGTCAATGTAATGTTTAAAAGTTCAAGCATGCCTATATCTCCTAAGAATATCATGGAAAGTTGATATATAAGGTGTAATTGCGTGAATAATTACTTCAGCAACACGCTGGTTTTGAATCATGGTCGGAATAATGCTGACTTAGGACTTGTGATTTTTTAAAAATCTTTGTTGATCTTGGTCAATGTAATTTTTTGAAGTTCAAGCATGCATATATCTTTAAAAAATATTATTGAAAGTCAAAAGTTCAATTGTCATTGCGTAGATATTGACACCAGCTACACGCTTGTTTTAAAACATGGTCGAAATAAAGCAGACTTTAAAACTTGTGATTTTCTTAAAATGTTTGTATATCTAAGTCAATGTAGTTTTCGAGAGTACAAGCATGCATATATCTTTCAAGAATATTATCAAAGGTTTAAAGTTAAGGAATAATTGCCTAGATATTAAGTGCAGCTACACGCTGGTGTCAAAATATGGTCGGGATACAGCAGACTTTGGGACTTGTAGTTTTTTATAAATCTCCGTATATCTGAGTCAGTGTAATTTTTAGAAGTTTAAGCATGAATATATCACCTAAAAATATTATAAAAAGTTTAAAGTTTAGGTTTACTTGCGTTGATAATAACTCTAGCTACACGCTGGTATCAAAAATCGTCAGGATAAAGCAGATTTCAAGGATTGTGATTTCTGAAAAAACTTTGTATATCCAAGTTATTGTAATGTTTGGAAGTTTAGGCATGCACATATTCTAAAAGAATATTAGGAAAATCTTAAAGATAAGGTGTCATCGCGTACATATTACCTTCATGGTCAGGTTAAAGCAAACTATGGGACTTGTGACGTTTTTAAAATCTTGGCATATCTAAGTCAATGTAATTTTGAATGTTTAAGCATGGATAATATGTTCTGAAAATATCCTAATGAGTTTCAAGTTAAGGTGTCATTGCGTAGATGATAACTTTAGCTACACGCTGGTTTCAAAACATTGTCTGGATACAGCAGACTTTGGGACTTGTGATTTTTTTAAAATCTTTGTATATCTAAGTCAAGGTATTTTTTAGAAGTGAAGGCATGCTTATATCTTCCAAGAATATTATGGCAAGTTGAAAATCAACGTGTCATTGCGTAAATAATAACTCTAGGTACACGCTGGGTTCAAAACATTATCGGGATGAAGCAGCCTTTGGGACTTGTGATTTTTTTAAAATCTTCGTATATCTAAGTTAATGTAATTGTTGGAAGTTCAAGCATGCATATATCTTCCAAGAATATTTTCAAAACTCAACCCTGCCACATCGAAAATCTATACCTAAGTTCTCTGGAACATACCGGTGATACTCTCAGGATAAATATTTAAACTCAAAGATTTGAAGAGCATCTGACGATCAACCCGACTACTGAACATGTTGTAGCTTATATAATATGCTTTTGTCTCACCTCATACACCTACAATATTATTGGTACAGTATAAACGTTATTCATATTTTCCATACTGATTTTTCAACTCGGCCTAATAATGATATTGTATCAATGAATTACTGATTGTTTTCTTTTATTCTCATTAATTTCTTACTTTATACTGTTAATATTACTTTAAAAATTATAAATCAAATATCAAAATTACTATTATACTATTACTATAAATTACCAACTTTGTAATACCATTTATCAAGTTAACTTTTGTTATTTTTGTGAATGTTATGAGTAACACTCGTTAAACATTGAATAAATTCGTATTCGTATTCGTATTCGTATATCTTCTAAGAATATAAGAAATAGTTTAAAATTAAGGTTTCATTGCGTAGATATAAACTCCAGCTAAATGATGTTACCAAAACATAGTAAAAAAAAAAGAAGACTTTCGGACTTGTGATTTTTAAAAATCTTTGTATATCTGAGTCAATGTATTTTTTGAAAGTTCAACCATGCATACATCTTCCACGAATATAATAAAAAGTTGAAAGTTCACGTGTTATTGCGTAAACATTACCTGCAGCTGCACGCTGGTTTCAAAACATGATCGAAATAAAGAAGACTTGGGGACTTGTGATTTTTTTAAAATCTTTGTTTATCTAAGTCAATGTAATTTTTGGCAGTTTAGGCATGCATATATCTTCCATAAATATTATTGACAGTTTAAAGTTAAAAAATCATTGCCTAGATATAAACTCCAGCTACACGATAGTTTCAAAACATGGTCGGGATAAAGAAGACTTTGGGACTTGTGATTTTTTAAATATCTTCGTATATCTAAGTCAATGTAATTTTTGGAAGTTCAAGCGTGCATATATCTTCAAAAAAAATCATGAAAAGTTAAATGTTAAGGTTTAATTGCGTCAATATTAACTTCTGCTACACGCCGGAATCAAAACATGGTCAGGATGAAGCAGACTTTGCGACTTGTGAGTTTTTAATAATCTTCGTATATCTAAGTCAATGTATTTCTTAGTAGTTTAAGCATGCTAATATCTTCTAAGAATATCATAGAAAATTGTAAGTTAACGTGTCATTGCTTAGATATTAACTCCAGCTACGCGATAGTTTCAAAACATGGTCGGGATATTGCAGACTTTGGGACATGTGATTTTTTAAAAATCGTTGTATATCTAAGTCAATGTAATTTTTGGAAGTTCAAGCATGCATATATCTTTCAAGAATAATATGAAACGTATAAAGTTAATGTGTCATTGCGTAGATAATAACTCCTGCTACACGCTGGATTTAAAACATGGTTGGGATAAAGCAGACTTTGGGTCTTGTGGTTTTTTAAAGCGTAACGAAATTGTTGCCCTATTTAAGTTTCAACCCATGTATGTCCTAATATTTTATTAGCTTCACCTTATTATTATTAGGTTCACCTTGGTCGTATTTATTGAAATAAATTTATTTTAAACACTGATTTGTTGTAAATGCACTTTTAAATAGTTTTAGGAATTGTTTATGTTTGTTGTTTGCGATTTTTTTGCAAACGGTTCTATTTTCCTAGTTGTCGCAAACGGAGGTCATAACAGATAATAAATAGATTTAGTAAAAAAAATAAAAATCACGAAGACTTTTTCCCAATTTTTTAAAATTTCGCATTTATTTAATTTCTAAAAATTCAATTAAGCTACAGCTTTGAATGCGTTGCAATTCATAAATAAAAAAGTGACTTACATTTATTTACATTTACATGTTATTTGCTCTGAACAGTTAATGAGTTAAAAGCACTTTAATTCATAACGATCCCAATCTCGAAGTCCTATTTTTACTGTGTGTAACTGCTTCCTTATTACAATAAATAAATGGTTGCAGTTTAGTGATAAGTCTAGGCCCATACAGTAAGTCCTATCTAATTCGAATGCGCTTTTTCTACCCGGGTTTTACTACTAACGACCAAACCTAAGACTTTTCCTACCCGTTAACACATTTAAGAAACTACTCATCGCGCAAAGAATCTACCTACAATATTTGAATTGTGTGATAATCTTAGGTCATTTTAAATATATGCCACTTTGTTCAATGCGGCCTAGGTTGAATATATTTCACAAAATAAAACTTAGCTGCTTTTCGCATTGAAGTTAATCGTACCGACCCTGGATATATCTAGTCATGTTAATTTATTTTGAAAAATTGCGATAATCAACGCATAGGTACAAGAAAACAAGGTGGCGTACGTTCTTAGGACTGCGATCAGTCCGACTTGTCAATTGGTAGTTTAACTTCAAGAATACAACATTTTTGAAGTCAGGTTTGTTCATTTTAACGCGCTCAGAAATTTGCATAACCTTAATATTTGTAAAAATCAAGTTACAGTATTCCTGTAACAATTGATCGCGGAAATCGATGAAAAGATGAAAATGGTAGTATTACAAAAATACTACCTACCTGCCACATTTACTGAGTACATTCTCAAAATATTACACTCGTATATTTTGTAATTTATACATTAGTTTTAGTCATGGTCGTGGGTAGGAAAAGCCCGGGTATGACAAATCCGGGTAGGAATAATTCGTTAACCAGGATATCTACTAATTTTCCTGTTTCCCTGCTAACTAAAGTGGTTGCGGTTAGTTTTTACTTAATTTAATATCCTTGCAGTACGTTATAATAAC
>JAQFZE010003461.1:0-12575 GCA_034695245.1 Dicyrtomina saundersi | reverse complement strand
CCACCCCCCATCATTTCCCCCCTGAGATGAGACGTTCCTCCACTGTCTCTCTCTCGTCAGTCATCAATTTAATATGCCCAAATCATCATGACTCTGATGTCGACTCCTTTGACCTGTGTCAACGTTACTGTTGTCGTTGTCGTTGTCGTTACCTTTGCCATTATCATTAGTGTAACTGTTACTCTTAAGCATCTGTGTGTAAAAAAAAAAAGAATCTTCTCTTTCTCTTTGTAAACTCAAAAAAAAATATGTATGTAGTAGTTAGTATATAAATATTTATATAGTCTTAGTTGTTTAGTGTACGAATTTATAAATATATCTATAGATACATATTTATTTATTTATTTATTTATTTATTTTGTTGTTGTTAAGAAATGAGACGTCTGAGATGCATTTTCTCCTTGTATTGGTATTGGTTAAGGGAGTGAATGTCTATGTGTCTATGTGAGTACTAAAAGTAAAAGTGACGGATTGTAGATGTTTCGTAAAAGGCATGTTGATGTTGTTGTCCCTTTGACCTTTGGCACGTAGTAGTTTATGATTATGACTCATTGAGAGTTGCGAGATATATAATTATGTAATGCTTTAATTTTATTCGCTTCCGGCTCCGGCTACGGACCCGGCTTTCTTGTATTTCAAAAAAAAAACGTAAACTTTCTCTTATTGTTAGTCGTCGGCCGCCCCTTCTTTTTTCGTCCTGGTAAAACCAAGGGGGTAAAATAACAATAAAAGTAAAAGTAGTACAGTAAATATACATAGATATTTAACTAGTACTTTTTTTTATGTGACGTCTATTTACCTGAGAATCATTCCTTGGCTATTGTTTTGGGGTTTTTGGATTTCCCTTACCAAACAACTTAGACCATATTTATGTTCGTCGTCTGTATAATTTCCCTGGATTTTTTAGAATGTTTCTTGTTGTTGTCTTATGTGTACTGTTCGTAGATTTATTTTTCTCTCATTTAATTCTTTTACCCTCTATAGCGATCATTTTATGATACAGCCTATGAACAGTCACGACGAACCATTATGACCCCTTAATATAGAATATAATACCAACCTATTGAATTTTTGACTTTTTGATAGTGGTCTTTTCATCAGTTCTATTATCTTTCTAATAATAATTAACAAAATTGACAGTGAATCTTGTGCCTGTGCCATTTTTCAATCCTACCTGTGTACTAGTTCTTGACTTATTTTCAATTTAATTGTCTCGGGTACTATAAACATCAATGTCCCTAAAATCTATAGTTCGATTTGTTCCCAATTCAAAATTAAATTTTTAAATTTTTGTTTGTTTTTTTTAAAAAATTTTTGGATACGTTTATTTTTATAGCATTTTGCTACATTTTTACAAGTTCGTGTAGGTCTGGCGGAATACACTATTTGGTAACCTTTTTTTTTAGAGTATGACATTATAATCAATTTGATAATAACATGATTATTAAATTATTATAATTTTAGCTGTAACTATACTGTTCGTGTTCGTATATTTTTGTTGAGTATTCGCTTTTCCTCTTTAAAATAGTTTCTATCGCGGCGTATTTGTTTTAAATAGCATAAAAAAACTTCTAATAATTATACACAGGGGAAAATCTAATACTCTTTAAAAAAAGAAATCAAAGTATAGAGACAAAAAATTTCACTAAAAAAACTTAAATGTAATTTTCTGGATTTGGTAAAAGAATTTAACTAGTTTTTCTCTCATAACATATTTATATACATATTAGTACCAAATATAGATTGGTTGGACATGAAGATTTTTGAAGAAATTTACACTAAACAAATGGATTAATTTTGACGGATGCTGGATCGTTGAAGGGTTTTGTCAATGTTTTCTTTTTTCTCTATATAGTGTAGTTTGTTGCCTGATTTGTTGATTGCTTTTCAAATGCACGGTGTCGTTCCTGTCTTCAAGTTTTGTCTTTAAAAAAATTACAATGTAGACATTTGATGCACGAGTCTTTAGAGCTGCTAATGTAACTGTACTTTCTCTCAATCTCTGTCTTCCTGGCTGTCGTTGACTTCTTCTTCTTCTACTTCTTCTTCTTCTTGACTCTCATCCTGGTTCAAAGTGAATTCGTATAAAAAAAAAACCCCCGAGGAGTCAATAAAAGCCCATGGAATCCAAATCCAACAAACAGGCTGTTGATGGAGGAGATGTTTGAAAAAATCCTGTTTTTTTTTCTCTTGTCTTATGTCACAGGCGTAAAAGTGTGTGACGGTGTGAGTCTGTGTGTGTGTACAAGGAGAAAGTATAGGTTCTAATATGGACGAATGGTTTTATTGACATAGTTTGTGGGGATGCAGGGTATCCGAAAGCGGATGCTGGGTCAATATCGGAGTCATCTTCGGATATCATAGAGCTGAACGAGGCAGAGTACACCAAGAAGCTCGGCAACGCCAATCCGAAGCCTAGAAATAGCAATACGCCTCGTATAGAAACAGACGTTTGACCACACGGTAAGTCACTTTCTCCTCTCTACCAATTTATTTTTTTCCCCCTTCACCGTCTATCTGTCTATAATCTGTCTTGAGACTGATCATTCGCACCCACCTTCCTCTTAAAAAAAAACATTATATTTGTTCATATATACTCATATATACTACCTATAGGACCTTGTTTCCTATATACATATTATTGTATACTAAATACTGGCAGTGGTTCCACTACAAAAAAAACGACTCAACGTCTGGCATGACAACATCTTGGTGGACAGATGTTTCACGGGAGTAAATGTTTTTTCGAGAAAAATAACCTTTTCTCAACGTGCGTAGCATCCTAATGACAAAGACACAGAATACACATTCTTTGAGTCAGATACATTTCCATATTATATTATATATCATGCTCGCATCTGTCTCATACTGATAAGGTCATGGTAGCCAAAGTCAGAATTCGTAAAGATTTTTAAAAGGCACAGCTCATATATAGGCCTAACCCACGTACGTACTTACGTACGTACCCCGCACCTATAAAATTTATGAATTCAACTGTATCTTTTTTTATATATTTTTTTCTTCCCTACCTGACAACAATAATTATAAGTAAATTCATGACATTTAATTCTGCTCCTATATGCAAAAACACATTAGCCTATTCAGCCAAAATAATGTCTCCTCTGAGGATCTTACTTTTACTTTTATAGTCTTTCTTCTTACTATCCTCCTACTTTTTTGTGGTAAGGTTAGTTTTTTTTTACAGTAATAATTTCTCCTATCCAGTTGTTCTTGTTTGTAGCTGTTGGTATGCAATTGAAATTATAGTTTGTATCTGTATAGAGATATAGTCGTAGGAGAGGAACGGCTAAACGAACCTGGGTGTTTAACAGAGTGGAAATAGAAAATGTGGAGCATAACATGATGTAATATTTGGATGGCTATATAGGATCTATGATGTACTCGTTATGTATCACAATTTCTTCGTTTTCATTTTCAAAGTTGGTTTGGTTTTTTGTTAGTATTACAACAAAAAAACATTTAAGTAAAGCGGTTTTGTATTTCTCTGAAGAGAGAAGGAGAAAAATAAAAAACTCAAACGGGGAAATATACTATAGACACAAACCATGGGAAAATTCATCGAGATACATTACCTTTTTTTTATTATTTTATTACCCTTTGATGTCGAAACTATAACCACAATTTTTTTTGTGTGTGCAACTAAATAATAATCTTCCACGAGGAGCCGGGCCAAAAAATTTCTTGGCGCAGAGAGTGAAAGTATAATACATAAGCTCAGATATACATACTAAAATAATAATATATTCGGATTCACTTTACTACAAAAAGATGTTCATGTATTCAAGCACCTTTAGCTTGTCAACGACATTGTGTCATTTGGGGTAAATATACCTTCCGGAATTTTTTCGGCCACTTTCACAATTTTTATAGCTCATGATTGCGTGTTTCCCAGAGAGTGAGAGAGAGAGAGAGAGAGAATCACCTAGAAAACTGTGTAAAAACTATAGGGGAGCACGAAAGTTGGTCTGATTTGAATATTGTTTTTGAATGTTTACACACTATGAACTTATTTATATGGGGTGTGTATGTAATCATCATATATAGGTATCTAGTGGAAATAATATATAATTAGAAACTCTACTGCAACTCTGTGCAATACACAGCCCTCTCGTAAATAGTTTTCCTTACACTTTTACACTCTAAGGTATTTTATTATTCATTTATAATTGATATAATTTGATTTGTATAGCTTCCATTTCTTTAAGATTGAAATTGAAAACGACCATTTTAGACTTTTGCATTGATCAAATCAAAACTTTATGAAAGGAAAAATGATTTTTAAATGTTTTTTTCTTTCTTTGCTCCTTTTTTTGAGAATAATTTGAAAACTTTTTGATAGAATAGAAGCGAATAAAGTATTTCTAAACATTCAAAAATTCTTTTGACCTGAAATTTTTTTATTTCTAAAGTGCTTACTTAGCATTCTTGTGAAATGCACTGATATTTTTAGACCGATGTAGATGTAGTATAGTTTAAAAGGGTTTATAAAAATCGATCAAAATTGGCGCCTTCCAAAAAGCTGTTTAGATTGCCTTTGGGACTAAAATGTACCCCTGATTGGGGAAAGTGTGATCGTCTCATGTAACGTAAGGCTAATATATAGAGTAGGAAGCAGTTGTATACATTTGCAAAAAAAACTTTATAATTTTTTTTTTACCATTAAGGCCTTTCAGCCTGTCGTTTAGGGAAACTCTAAATCTTATGCCGTTGGGTACTGGTTCTAAAATAGGATTTACCTAAACGCTAATTGACAGGGGTTTTTAGCTTCCTCGAGAAAAAAAAAGACAACGAGCCGAGTACACAGTTACTATTATAGGCTTTAATTTTGTAGATGACGCAGCAGTTATGTGACAATAAAGTCAGGACCAAGAATCCTCGCTTCCTACGACTACGACACCACTCACTTGTCAGCCATGTATACGGAAGCGTAATCCAGCGATAACTTGATTAGTATTGAATAATTAAATAGCCAAGTAAAAATTCTTGCTCATCCTTTGTGTGGAGCAACAGAGCTCCAAGAGATTATTCTCCTCATTCAATTTTCGTTGGAACTGGAGTGACAAAGCAGCGTAAAGTATGTGCTGTGAATTTTTAAAAAATTATAATAATAGTATAGAGCTTCGCTTCAATCGCTTCACTGTCAGTACACAATAATTAGATGCATAAACTCAAGGTGTGAGTCATGGGTCTATATAGCAGGGCGAAAAAGTATTTTGAGAGTTGTTGATGCCCCTCCGAGAGATTCAAAGGAGATAATATACAAAGTGCTTATGCGCTATCTCGCTCTTTTTCTATTAAGGTCTCAACTCAAAACCTTTTGCCTCCAATATTTTTTAAGCTACCCATTTACAAACATAAAACATTGGTTTAATCTTGTAGTTAATTTAATTCAAGAGGATAAAATAAATTGCATATAGGACATACCTCTTGTATATAGTTACGACAACATGATTTTAAATGAAAGCAGTTTCATATAATATAATGGTAATTTTGATTTTAATGTAGAATTCATATAAACATCCTTTATTTTTTGCGAATCGAAGCTGGAATTAATTTTGAAGCCGTCAGTGTCTCTGATCCGCGTGACGTGAGCCTTGAGTGAATGGGCGTGATTACAAATAATTTTGCTATGTATGTTTCAAACTCGGGAAATGGATCCCATATTATATACTGTGAGCGAAACCTGGTGGTTTATTTTTAGTAAATGGGACTTTATAAATATTTTTTGACAGAGGGACAGGACAGTAGAGATGTAGTTAGGAATTCAGGAATGAAGATGTCATAGACATGGTCATGTCGTGTTGTGGGTATAGCTATAGTAAAATAATAATGCCATCAAGATGAGTCAACGAGTGCAAATGAACGTAAGGTAGGTGTGTGCTCGGTGGACACAGTAGTTTAGCTTTAACTTCACTACAGACTCGTTCTCACTCTTGCTCTTGTTGCCTTGTTGTTGTAGTCGAATGGAGCACGTTTGGACTTTGAGATCATTACTATACATTCAGTTGATGAGGAGAGAGTGAGTGGGGAGCGTAAAGTGAAAGTCATGTACTTCCTCTACATTTCCCTACCAAATACGAGAGAGAGAGAGAGAGAGACAAGGACGGCGGAGGAAACCAACTAAAAAAAAAACTTAGTAAAGCAATATACAGTGATTCATTCGTGCTTATTAAATCAAAATATGGGCCGAGTAGAATCGGTAAGGAATATTTTATACTTTGCTCTCACACAGATGGGCAACAGCATGAGAGAGAGAGGAGAGAGCATGGAGCAAGTAGCATAGCTCAGGGAACTATCATTAAATCATTCCATATGAAAGGGATGGCTACTTCTATTCCGGCTCCGGCTATAGCAATGAGGCCATGACTATGACTACTATAGGTCTGTAGGCAGTGGCAGTGGGATAGTTCGTGTAGGAAGCACAGGAAAGTAAAATATTTGAAGAAAGTGAGGGAAAATAGAAAATGGATGCGGAGTCTCGAGTCTGGTTTCTGGTTTTAGTTGGAGTACAGTCAGAGCTGGACCCAAGTACTTTCCACTTCCATCTCCTCCATCCTACTTTTTCTCCATCCACACTTATACATCCTTTACTTTCTAGCTCCAGCCTTTTCCGCTCCTTTTTCCTACAAACTCTCCAAGCGCTTGGCTCCAAAGTCTCCAGTCCTAGAAATATAAAATTTCTTTACTGCGGCCACACAGCTATAGATCCTACTTGTAGAAGAACTACTAGGTACGGGTGTGACGGGTGGGTGCAGTGTAGGTACATTTACTGAGTATGTGTGTATGCTGGAGCTATGGAGCTGAAACTGAAATAGAGCAGTTTCTGTACTAAATTCCCTGTCGTTATTCTACATGCACAATGTCATATGAACTATGTACATATACAGTGCTCTGACTGTGTTACTGTTACAGTTTTTTTTTTGCAGCACTACTCTGACTCCTTTTATGCGTCTCTCCTGTCCGTAGTAGCTACTAGCTCTGACTCCATGAAAATTGTTTCGCATTATCCGTCTAGAAAGGTAAACGTTATTTACATTGGTTCCTTCAGCATTCAAACTTTCTCCAATATTGGTAGATGAGAAACATTCCCCACCTCAAGTCGAAACGTGTACGCAGAGGAGCATGAGCTCAAATTTATGCCTGTGTAAATATAAAGCGTAAAATATTATGTGGCTGACTCCCACTACCACGCTGACTGCCACTGCCACTTGGACGAGGACTTGAGAGTAACAGCAGGACCAGTACGAGTGAAAGCTAAGACGGTTTTTCATTTCTCCACTAATAATCCTACAGATACTTGTACTACAATAATGGTCTAGCATACATTTACCTAGTTCTCCTATCCGTAGTTTTGTCTCACACAATTATGTCCTTTGAAGTTCTGACTTCAAATATTGTAGTAGGTAGGTATGTAGTTACATCTCGAGCAAATTGTCATACAGGCGTTCCACAATGGAGGGAAATTCAATACAGTATACAATGCATTACGTCATAAAAAGTAAAATCCATTAATCGCGGAGAGCAAGCTCCTTTCCTATGCTTTTTCGGGGATGTTGATATTTATTTGTCTCTCAGTTATTGATCAGAGAGAAGGATTTGACAAGTATGATCCCCGCATTAATATTGAAGATCTCATAAAATGAGGGGATACTAACCATGTGTTCAATTCCAACTCTCAACAATGCACACAAATTGTCTCGAAATGCTATACACTACTGTGGAGAGGGTGGCGGGAGCATGCGGTGCCATTTGGTTTCTCTAATTTTTCTACTTGCACACAGTATTCTATGTACTTGGACTACTACTACTATTACAACTACTACGCCGTGGAGTCGTCTGGATGGTGTAGTTGATTCCTGGAACACCTTACGTTATTGCAACGATTTTTAATCTGCGCCAAAAGATGTACGTAGTTGAGATTCAGACAGAGCGGATTGGAACAGAGTACATAGCTACGAGGTTTTGTTGCAGTGCAATGCAATGTAGGTAGTCATGTAGTGGAGTTTCTGTTAAGATTTCACGTTTCATCCTATGGTGGTGGTGGTGGCGGCGGCGGCGGTGGTGGTGGTGGTGTGTGTGTGTGTGGAGGGAGATAGAAAGACATTCTCCTCGTAGTCGTAGTCGTCGTCGTACTTGGTTTTTTGGTGCTCCGACTACGAAGACGAAGTGGAAGTCGTTCCTTCATCTGTCTTTTCTAAGGATAGGATAGGATAGGGAAACTCCATGGACATTGTGGCGATGCTATGAAGCTCTGCTCTGTGGATATGTATATGACCGTCCTTTTTTGCTCACAGCCCCGAATTCAGACAGAGACAGCGACTAGGACTACAGCACGATCCTCGTCTCTCCGTCTTGTATGTCATCTTATCTCTGCTCCAGTTTTCCTTATAAGTTTTTTGACTTTAGCCTCACTGCAAGATTTCATCATGGGTTGTTTGGTTGTTGGTGGCGGTCCCATAAATCGCAGTTATCCGTTAGCATTCTCTCTGTTGCTCTCCCCGCTCTCCTCATCTTCCTTGGACTCTCGTATATAAATACGGAGAGAGATGCTCTCGGTCCTCTGTCATGAAATGTTTTCCTTGTGTGTGCTTAACGATATTTAATGAAAATATTCTTTTACATCTAAATTTCACTTCAGGAGCATGAGAGAGGAAGGGGAGAGAGAGAACGACCTTAATGCTAATGTTAACGTTTGTCACACAACTAGAATCGATCAAGTGAGAGTAAAGTTGAAGTTGGAATGCCGCAACATGTAAAATAATTTACAGTGTAGCCAGGAAATGCTCAATATTAAGAAGAGACTGATGTAAATGGGCATGCTTAGATGCATTGCTGGTGGATCGTGTTGGCCGATCGTGATCGGGATCCTCAGCTCTCTCTCTCTCTCTTCTCCGTCTCTCCCTCAACTTTGCCCGGGTGAAAGTTTTACTTTCTCCATTCCAGAAATCATTATAGAGATAGACGGAGGAAGGAGAGGACTGGAGCATCTCTCTGGATTCTGGATATATTTTTGCTGACGAATTCAAGATTTGAGTCCAAAGACATCACACTCTCGCTTTTTCTCTCTCTCTCATCCAGACACTAGACACTGTGATAGATCATTCCCACTTCCAGCCCCACCCCTTAGCAAGATGATCTCAAGTTAGGATTTTGAATTTTAACTAATGAATAAAATTACATATTTTTTTTACCTATCGAGGCTGCTACCAAGGTTTCTGACGTTTCTCTTGAGGCTTATTGAGGTATATAGAGATTTTCCTTGAAAATGTAACAATCGATGAATTGGCTTTTTTTTATTCGGGGGGAGGGGAAAAAAGGGGTTTGGTTACCTTCCATGGAATTAAGAAGAGTGAAGGACTCTGCCTCTCTAAGTGGACTGACAACAATTCTGTGCATGGGAAGGATGTATCGTCTGCATAATGGAAGTTGTTAATCGTGTTTCCATTGATGTTGCATACAGTGTTGAGCAATCCCATGGTCCATGGCGTTGTTTGCGCTCGGTGTAGACGACTTAAAAGTGTGGGGGACAAGATGCCACCGATAGTTACTCACATCTAAACAACGGCGTGTACCACTTTACAGGAGCCAATCTCATGCTGCTGCTGCTGCAAGAAAATTCTACATGTAGGCCTCTCATCCCGAGCCTCGGCTATGCTCACTTTTTTGTTCTCTTTTGTAGGAGGGAAAAGGATGGGATGACGTGAAGGAGTTTGCATTTATAGCGCGCCATGCAAAGTTTACCACGAAAACGAGGGTCTACATGTATAACGCGGGAGCAGTATAGCCTATAGCCATGTGTCTATGTGGAGAGGAAGATATGTACGCGGGAAACAGGACATGATTCTCTCTCCTTCCTTCCCTCTTTCGCTCTGTAACGTCTCCCAGTTCAGTTATACTTTCCACGCCTACCTCCACTGCGTGGTGTAGTGTGGGAAGTCTTGCAGAATTGATATTTTCCCAATATACAGACAGTATATTATCTGCGAGCCTAGTCCATGTAGAACCAAGACAAACTTGAGGTAGGTATATGCTGAGGCTTGTATGAGTACTGTTGTAGCCAATACTAAAATACTGTGTAGTGCTGTAGTGTGTATCATACTGCTGCCACTGCCACTACCACCACCATACCACCACCGCTACTACTCCTGCTCCTGCTGCTGTGGCTCCTCTCTGTTTCTCTCAGTCTTTTCGAGTTTTGGTGCATAGACGAAAGCGAAACGCTGCATTGATATTGATCGAGAACGTTTTCGGCGACATAAGGCCGTGAAGAAGTTGCCAAATGTAGGCCAACATAATGTGATGTGAATGTTGCTTTGAGTCTCCTTGCGTTTTTTTTTTTCACTCCTCTTCCAACTTCGAGTACATTTCATACAATTCTCTTGTATTCTCAGTTCCACATTAACGTGTCTCCCAGATCAGTCTCCGTCGTCTCTAGAACAAAAATAGTGAGAGAGAGAGAGAGCGAAAACGAAAACGATGTTAGGTCTGGTCCAGATAAAGATGAGTTTGGGTAGGTTGTAGATGTGGAGACGTATGTAGCTTACACTCGAATCTTTAGACGCTCGCTCTTTCTCTCTCCCCTACCTGTGTGCAGCATGCAACCGAATCTTGAGTTGAGATCTCAACGCCCGCCGCCCTCCGCCGTACCCATAGTCAAAGAGCCGAAGAGGTGTGAGCTCCAGACATTTTTTTCCGAATGGAGTGTATTTCGAGAGTCAGAAATTCAGAAAGTAACATGGCCATAGAGTCAGAGCTAGTCTAACTCAAGAGAAACAAACCAATTCAATATATTCCCCCCCCCCTTCTTTATTTTATCAGCATAAATCAACAGGGGAAAAATTGAAAAATGAAACCCACTGCACTTTTTTTGGGTGGATTCGTCATTTATATGTTTGTGGCCAAAATTTTGAGGTCCTTCCCAATATTCACCATATTGTACCCAGGCAATAAATATTTAATGCAAATTCTGATAGTCTCAAGTGTGTCAATGCTCCTCTAACGCTAAGAATTAAAAGTATCATAAACTAAAACATTTTTGAGTAGAAAGTAGAGCGAAGACTCATACGCGTTCGGACTTTCTATAGTTCTAAGACTTTAGCCTTTAGAATATAGATTCCCCATACAAATAATACAGTCGTATTAAGCATTTATCTAGATCCTCTAATCTTTTACATAAATATATAATAATGCTTCCAATATTTAAGAAGAGAAATTTGGATCAAGAAGGGAGAGCCCTGACCATTGAGCTGTTCCTTTCCTGTATAAATCCGCATAAATTAAAATTGAATCTATATTTATAAAAATCCATTTCTGAAACTCAGAAATTTCTAATACTATTTTTGGGAAGTTGAAATGAAAATATCTAAAATATTTGTTAACAAATTACATACTAATGACAAGCAAGTTGGATAGAGTGACCAAATTTAGACGTTATATCCCTCACTTCTTGCCGTTTGAGTGGGGGAGGGGGGAGATTGTGAAGCCGGAGTCACCCAGAGATGAGAACAAGACAAGAATAAGTTCGCACACACACACGGTTTATTGGTAAGATAGATGAGTTGAGCGTAATAAACCACATTTTCAAAGACCAATAATATTTACGTTAGGGTTGAGAAGTACCCTTTCACTTTCTTTCGTTTATCCTAGGAGCGTGAAATAGATGAAAGGAGCAGAGGCACAGAAGCAGTAATGTTGGATTGTGGGATACTTTAGTATTCCGTGTTACGTGAATCCATGTTGGATGTAGAGTGTATTATCCATATAAGATATACCTACCTACCTTAGGTGTGCATCTCCCTCATGCTACACACGGCCTATTAGTAGTAGTAGACTCTGGGGCTATAGACCTGTACACAGTAGACTTTTAGTAGACAGAGTGGTTTACGTAGTTAGAAGGCTAAATATGTAGGTACTGCCTTCAGATATATGTAAAAACTATAGAGGACTATACACTATCCCTATAGGACCATTACCGGGACCAGGAGGACTCCGAGTACCAGTGCCAGTAGAAGTCCTTACCGAGAAAAACAAAAGCAATGGAATAAGAAGTAGAGAGCCAGTGGATGTGGATGCATAAATATTCTTATGAAGTTATGGTTACGTTACGGTTTAGGGTTACGGTTAACATAAAATACAGTTATAGTCTAAAGTTTGTTAAGGGTGCTGAGAGGGAGAGAGAGAGAGAATTCTACTTTCACTGTTTTACCTTCCCAGAAGGAGAAGCAGACTGTGAGCTGTAGTCACACGGGTTAGTGCAAAATTTTCTACATTCCGGCACATACGGATGATTATGTGTCGCAAAAAAAAAGTCTTTGTACTTGTATACATGCGTTTCTGTGTAGATTTACATGTGTAGCAGCCATGTGAAAGAAGTATGAACTTGTTCATCCATCACTGCACAAAAAGTTTTTCCCTTTATATAAAGATTCCATACTTTTTGCATTCAGACCTAAATTTCACAAGGATCTCCTCCTCCTCCTTCGTCTTCGTCTTCTTCGTCTTCTCCTGTCCTTTTTTCCCTCATCTTTCCTCGGCCTCGTCCTGCTCCTGGTTTT
>JAQFZE010003460.1:0-12577 GCA_034695245.1 Dicyrtomina saundersi | reverse complement strand
TTTTAGCTACAAATGGATATGGGTCATTTTGGTTCTTCACAGACGATATCAGATGCACGCACGTATTCCTTATCCTAACCAATTTGATTTGATTATTTCAAATTCAAAAACTGTATGTAGGTACATCTACTGCATTCTTTCTTTGATGACTATAACAATATTTTCTGATTAATAATTTACATTCCCTGCCTTTGATCTTTTTGAGAGGAGCTTGCAATCAGACAGTTTTTTAGTTCTTCAGTCCAATTTAGCTGTAATATATATGTAGAATAATGCAGATGTACATTTTTAGATTGTATATAATTTTTTGCGCAGAAGATTCTTTATTTTAAAGATCTGTTAGATTCAATTCCTCAATAATTCTAAAATTGTATATTTATTTTTCTTGGCTTTGGTTTCGGCATTGGCATTGGCATTGGCATTGGCTTGGACTACTGGTATTATTTGTGTCGCATTAGGTAACTCTACGCTACTGTACACTATATGTCTATGTCTACGCATGCATTTTCATTTTGCTTGGGTTTCAAGTACGTGCTTTACTGTAAAGCCTGCGCAAATATCTACCTCCCAAAAAGATGTTTCTTCTAAATTCATATATGAATAAAGTTCACAAGGAAAAACACTAATATACAACATGTAATGAGCTCCTGTCAGTATTCAGAGCCCGTTAGTATCGCATACATAGTCCCTACCAATACATATGACATGTATATTTACATGTAAAGTCTCTTATCCGTGATCTACATTTAAATACATATGCTAAAGAAACTGGAACTGGAAGGATGCTTCCGAAAATAATTTTCCAAACTCTGCATAATTTTGTGCAGAATACAAAATGAAGAGGAAGCAACTGAATAGACATGGACAAATGGGTGTTGAATAGAAATGGCAAACATTTAGGAAGCTGGTTTAAAAAAAAGTCTCTCAAGTTATATTCGTATAGCTTGAGTTCAGCATCTTTTTGCCTGGCTGTTTTCATCAATACCGATACCGATAGCGGTATCAGTTCTACAAACAGCTGATAGTACCGACACTATAGCTCCCTATTAAAGTGACATTAGCATCATCGGACCAACCAAAAATAGAAGCAAAAGTCGAAGGAAAGACAATAGCGATGATGATACAAGGGGTAGGCAATAGTCAGGGCCGGACAAAGGAAATGCTTCTAGGCAGCAATTTGTTTCTACACTAAAACCACCATTTTAATTTTTTGTTCAAGGTTTTCTTTTGTAAACCAAAATGTTGTATTTACATATGTTTTAGAAAATTTTTAAATTTTCCATTTAGTTGATTCTGAAAAGTCCAAAATATTTTATTTACATGTTTTTTAAAAAGTGCAAAATGTTATATTTATATGTTTTGAGAAAAGTGTTAAATGTTTTATTTGCATTTTTTTGAAATGTGTAAAAAAAATTTATTAACATGTTTTTGAAAAGTCAAAATGTGCTATTTACATATTTTTTAAAGTGCAAAATGATCCATTTACGTTATGTTTTTTGAAAATTCAGGCAGTAGGGGCTGCCTGCGCTGGCCGCATTATCCGGCCCTGGCAATAGGGAAGCAAAGCGGCTCTCAGTGATCAGTAGTGGAGTGAGAATTGTAGTGAGATGAAGACATTGAATAGCTTTTCATTCTTGAATTTCCTTGAATATTTTGTTTTTCTTTGGCCGAGGAAAGAAACGATTTATTTTTTAGGATATGATGATGGGAAAACTAAATGAAATGGAATGAATTCATCCTCCAAAACGTCAACTTACTTTCATCCAGCATCTCTTCCTCTTGTTTTCCTCCCATTCACTGACATCCACATCCGCCCAACAACTGACTGTCAACAACTTGGGGAGACATTGATAGGGATGATAGGGAAACAAGAGACAAGCATTGACTATTGACTCTGTGCTCCTGCCACTATAGACTTTTCCACTCCCGTGATATTACTACTTAACTGCCGCTTGCCATACAACGTAGATTCTGTCTCTGACTTTTACTCAAACATCCTTAGTAGTGTAGTCCCTTTTACCTACATCTGTAATCTGTACTTTCACTTTTACTTTCCCTTAAGGCTGCTCAAGACTTCATTGTCCTCTACCGCTTTCCCTTTATTTCCGTTCTTTCTTTCTCTCTCTCCCTCTTTCCCTTGTGTCTTCTGATATCTCTATACAAATAAACAAAGGAAAAAATACCGCTGAGGAAAGGAGCGCGGAGTCTGGCGTCTGAGTGAGTGAACGTGGTGGGAGCCTTTGCATGGAAAGTGGGAGCCGAAGAATGACGCCAATAAACAAAGCTTGAATGAGAGAATACTGTGAAGCAGCAGGAGGAGAAAGAGAAAGGCTATAGCGTTTAATTCAAAGCAAAAGTATTAATATGAGGAGAAAAGTTTTACTTATGGAGAAAGTTGAGGTTAAAAGTGAAAGTAAAATATACTAAAAAAAACTACGCTACGTCACGACGGCGACGACGATCACGATACGATGCACCCTACTCCACTCAGTTAGCCACTGTGTACATAACAACTTGACACTGACTTGTGTCCTGGGTCCCACATGCATAGTACTGCATACACATCTTGTATAGAATTTGGGAATTTTCATCAGGATTGAAGTATTATGTCATTAAATCATGCAGACCATGCCCCAGACTAGATTATATTGTCAAGACCTTATAGTAGTCCATACGGTTTTGTATACTCACTACATAAATTGGAATTTTGCATACAAATGTATACCTCCTATGTAGTTCTGATTTTCCTAAAGGGCGACTTGGTTTTTGTAGATTTTTGCCAACTACGAGTTTGCTTTTTTGCTGTGAGTGGAATTAATCACATTTATGGCGGTGGCTTTTGGGATTGCTACCATGGATTAGTATTAGGATTAGCATTCAGGACTACCCTATTGTTTACCTTTAGTTTCTATGGTGGCTTGTTTCATTTTATAATTTAATTTTGTTTGACACATTATGCCACTGTAAAACGGAACAGACACTGAAAAGTATTACATTTTAAATTTTTTTTTCTATTTTTTATTAGACATTTTGAAATATGACACTAAAAAACGTAATAATAATTTCATACCGTCATCTTCATAACCTTCAAAGACTAAGCTACAATGAATTATGATTGTTAATAATTTAATTTACAAATTCAAAATTATTTTAGTAATATCCTTTCCCCTCACGTACTTACCTGTAAAAAAATAGTAACCAATTTTATTGTATTGTAAATATAGCTTATTTTTGTAAGTTTTTGCGTCATTTGCATTTGTAATTAATAATGCCTACTGCTTTTGCACAATTACTTATTATGTGTATTCAAAAATAAAATGTGCAAATAATTAAAATGTTTGTTAGTATAGAAAAACCTGACGAAGCATATTATGGGACAATGGGACTGTCACGATTTTATTAAAAATCCTTACACAGAATGCAATTTGCTGACGTTTTTGCTCCGATAATAATAATAATAGAGAGTCTCAATATATAATTTTTGTTTTTACAGATCGAGAGCACCATTGGCATGTAACGACGACGGGTTCGACGAAGTCGAGCAGTTGTTCCTTCGAACAGACTCAACTTTGGATGGAGAATTCGGAAACGGGATTTCCGGAATGACACCGCAACCGTCTCCACTCCCCAACTGTTCACGAATAGTTTCCCCTGGTCTTCGCTACCGGAACTTGGGGAAAAGTGGTCTTCGCGTCTCAAATATTGGACTTGCAACATGGATGTTGACTGGAGATGATGCATCCGCCGCAGAGTCCATCATTTCCCTTGCCTATGAAGGTGGTATCAATGTTTTTGACTTGTCAGATGCCTACTCTGGACCTCAAGCTGAAACTGAGCTGGGGAAAATATTGAAAAAGAAACAATGGAAAAGAACGTCCTACGTCATCCTCGTCAAAATCTATTGGACAAACAAGTAAGTCCCCAATTCCTCTGTTTTATATATAACCTAAAGAAACTAATTCGAACAAAGTGACTCATAACACTGATACACTCCCTCAGTCAAATAGCTATATGTATCTAGTTTCAGTTTCGATTTGGAGAAATAAATCTTGACATTGGTAGGTAGGTACTATGGTTTGAGCTTCGTCATAGATCATAGATAGAACATAATATAAATTATTAGAGCGGGAAAGAGCACATTGATCGGCTGCCAAAAGTTTCCAAAAGCCTCCTCAGTGGTACATAGTTGTAACTTGTAACATGATGATGATGATGGTTCTTCAAGTCCAAGTGGAGTTGAACTTTAAACAAAAACTTACTCTGAACACAATGTTGTTGTTATCTGTTCAGAATATTTTGTTGCTTTGTTTTGTTCCATAGAGTATCATCATACTACATAATTACTGGTGTAGTCTTTCCCCAGCTCCAGTTCCAGTTGACTCTTGTGGTTGTGGTTTCGCTAACGAAACGGAAAACGAAAACGGTGACAGCGGTATAGGTACTTTCTTAAGTTACATGTGCCGTGCTACCATGAATAATGTATAAGAGTATAGTGTGTAGTACTGTGGTGGGAGTATAAAAGAGGGAACTCTCAACTCTCCAGTTTAAATAGAATAAGAGTGAGAGAGAGAGAGAGAAGGACCGGGGCCGGGATCATGAAATGGAAAATGGCGCAGGTAACTCGTAACGGGAAAGGGAACATTGGAACATGGTAGGAGAAGAAACTGAATTTGTGCTAATATAGCGTAGTATTTAACATTCCAAAACCGAATTCCATCTTGTCCTACATAACATTTTGACTTGTACATATTTAATCATTTGCTCTGCCAACCATGGAATAGTCCTCGTCCCTCTCTCTCCTGCTCCGTCCCGGAATCTGTCTCCCTCAAAACTCAAACTTGTTAGTTGCTCCATTCCTCCATTACTCCAATACGTATGCATGCTTTATCTATTCCGTTTGTTTCTGTTTGTCTCGAAGAATGCAGAAATAGGAAAGAGACATACCTAGTAAAGAAATTCTGCGACATTTTGTCGAAGCGAAAAGAGGAAAACAAGGAGAGCGATATAGTGAATTTGAGGCGGGCTGGAGGACATTATTCCGCTGCTGAGGACACCGCAACATTTCGTATTCGTTGTGTTGACAGCAGAGAGAGAGACGGGGAGATAGTTTATTTCAGGTTTTCCACTTGGATCTCCATCACAAAGTTTTTAAAGGTTTAAATAATGTTCCTGTGATGATTTTAATTAATTAATTCGGTAGATTGTGTGATTAATCGATGGTGGAATTGAAATCTAGATTAAATAGTACAAATTCAAAGCTCGACCGACGTTTGTCTCGGTCTCGGTCTTCGATAGTATAGTAAGGTATTAGGTATATCAGTAGTTAGTATATATGGGACCTTTCTGATTCTGTTTATGGGTCAAATACTGACGCAGCATCAAATCAGTATATAGCGAGTTATTTCGTAATTTCATACTAATAACCTCGAGATGAAAAACAATATTTTTCTGATTAAGTTTTTAGCACGTCGTTCTTGTTGGACAGATCGATGGGATGTGGATATGGGTCTCGAGTCCGAGTCCTATGGGTTATTAGTCGGCTATAAGTCTATATATATATACATATACATGGCTTGAGCTGAATGACCAGGACCAGGGCAAGCCCTAATGAAATTCCTATCCTATAATGACAATTAAGCCTTGGGTGAGGCAGTATTATATTTATAATTAATGATTAATACCACATCCTTAGTTCTTATAGTATCGTTATCGTCATCGTATTTCAGCTCACGTAGAAGTTTCTATAGAGAGAGAGAGTAGATAGACTTTCTTCCCAAAATCCCTCAGTTACCATTGTCGTTTCGATTTCGGGTTTGATGTCGGCATCCGCTCCGGTCCCGGTCTCGGTCCCGGTCCCGGCCTTCGCTCGCTGGAATTCGCAGCCGAATTCGAATGGGAGAGTCGAGAGAAAGGACCGTCTACGTCTACAACTATTATATAGAATCTCACTCACTCTGTCTTTTGCTTTATTCCTTGGAATTGAAACTGGAAGGGTGCTATGCTCTCGTGTAGGAGTAGTTGGTACATATGGAGACGCAGACAGTGCAAAGGGACCAGATAGTAGAAAGTACAGTAGTCGTCTGGAGCTAAGAGTGAGTGTGTGTGTGTGTGTCTTTAATCGATATCTGGCATTAGAAGAGAGAGAGAGAGAGACCTAGAAAAGGCAAAAAAGGGAAACCAAGTCAAAGGAAGGGAAAAGCCAAGCGAAACAAACTTAGGAATTTCCAAGCCGACTTCGTTTTGGTTTTGGTTTAACTGTAGTTACAGATATGAGTTTTGAGGTAGTGCAGTCATACGAAAAAGTAGGAAAAAAAAATAACACCACTTTAGCATAGCAGTACAAATAGGGATACGACTGCATACATACACTGTGATGTAACTGATGTATCTGTATTATCTTCCATGAAGATATGGACCTTGTAAAAAGGTGTATAGCGAGAGTGCCTTTTGTATGGTACTTTACATCATCGTATATATCAGTTGGAGGGCGGTAAGGAACCGAACATCTACTACCTCTCTAGCGTTTTTACGTCTGGATGCTTGACTTATTTATTTATATGCTGATTACTATGAAGATTACCAAGTTCTCGACTTTACGCTATCTTCCTCCTTTAGACACACACTGTCATGTACAGAACGAAATGGGAAATCCTCTCAACTTACTTTTACGCTTGTTTTTCCTCTCTAATCTAACTAATCTAATAATTCTGTCTGTCTCGAGCCTCACAGTCTCGGTCTCGATGAGTGAACACGTTGAGGCTATGCGGTGTGGTTCTTGTTCGTTTACCTTTTTATATTTATTTCTACCTAAGATCCGTACTATCTGTACTACAAATAGTCACACTATATTATAGTCTACTTTTATTTTTGATAATTTCTACGTGTGTGTTTTTTATATAGTTATGTAATCATTTCCTCCTTTCATCTTCCGTTGTACAAAGCCAAACTATTTTAAATGTATTATGTTGAAATCGAATTTAAATATTTTTGTTTACAAATTTTGAAGTTTTGATTACTTGATTTTCTAATTTTGCAAGCATAATATGATTGATATAATATGTTTGGTTAATCGTAATTTAAGCTTCCTATTGATTTTAAAAATTTTATAAACTACGCTAGATGCAGCTGTATACATTTTAATTTTATCGTTATTGTTATCAAGAAGCAATTTTTATTAAAAAGCAATTAGGTGCGTGGGGAGTGGAGAGACGACATGAATAAATATTTTCTAACCAAACGACAAAATTTGTAGACGAGTGCAAAAGCGGAGGTAGAAAAAAAGTGAGAGAGAGAGTTTCCTTTTATTTATTCATTGCGTTATCCAGCAAAGCTTGATTGACAGGATTTTTGAAAGTAGAGTGAAGGCGAAGACGGACGAGGACTCTCATATAATATGAAAATCGCATTTTTCCCACTTCCCAGTTGTTTGTATATATTCGTATTGGGATTGGGAATTTCAACTTAAATTGGTTTATCAATAAATACATTAAATAAATACAGGGCTACATATTTAAAAAATAAACACATATAAGCAGCACTTTGTATTGAAAGAAACTGTCTGACGTAATATGGACCACGTTACGTCAGACGGTAGGTTTTGAAGACGTAATGGAAACACTTCACTCTAAACTGGTACTCTCTCCCACTACATAATATTATCCAATATATTGATATATTTTATTACAGTGTAAAAAAATAAGTTACGCAGTTGGTATTTACAATCGTCGCTGTAGTTCAAATAAAAAAAAATATTAAAAAAAAATATTAAAATAAATCAAAAATGTGTGAAGGTGTAAGAGAGTCCATACTCGCCATACTGCACCGAGTATTGAAATTAAAATAGATATATAGGAATTACTATGGTAGAAAATTGGCAGAAATCCTTCACACATTTGCGAAAGAGTGGCGGGCAGTAATAGCATTTGCAACCTTAGATAATTTAGAAGGTTATCTTTAGAAATTTTAACGAGCGTATCATATTAATTTTGGCTGGATGCAGCTTAGTAGCAGCAGCACAATGCAGTCACATTAAACCAATGCGCAATGCAATGCAGCGACAGCATTGCATATATATATTATGTACAGTCCCGTAATTATATTAGTGACTTACAAATTTACGATTAAGATTAGACTTCCTAAATACTATATGCACTAAATTCAAAATAGTACAGGATTTCAACACTATTTTTAAGTCCCCCACACACATTTGGAACACAACTAAAAATAAAAATGTGACAGTTGTAAAAATAGATTATAGCATTGGGAAATATTCAAAAGATGTTACATCTATTTTTACACATATAAAGAGACTCTGTCTTGCTCCGAATCTTGGTTTCGGTTTCGGTGTCGGTTTCCGTTTCAGATCAAATTCTAAAAGTACAGCGATCGAAAGTATCTCAAACTGCAAGCCAAGCTTTTGCAAACAATTTTATGCATACACTGTAAAGCTGCAGGGCAGTAACAGTAGCCCCGAATGGCCCGAATAGCATCATTCACTCATGACTTTAAAAATCGAATTGTTTGTAACCCTTGACCCGGCGGATTTGAAAGTTGAGGGGACAATCTTCAATTTACTTTGAAACTTGAGATTATGAAGAGTTTTTTTCGTCACTGACTTTGACAAATCAGCAAGCCCGAAGGAGCTTGGAATTTTAATGTGTTCGCTCTGTCTTCTTGTGCACCATATGCTTTACTTTCTACTTGCGATATTAACAATGTAAATAATGTAATTTTCTATGTATAGCTATATGACTTGTCTACATTTTTCACTCCCTGATTAATGCTACACAGTTTTTCGATGACAATTTCACAAGTACCAGGACCAGGACCAGGACCAGCACTGTCTCAAGTAGCGGTGGTTGTCATCATCATAGCATACGGGGTCATGGGTTGATTGCATATATAGTATATAGAGACGCTGAATAGCACAGCAAAATTATTTTCTCTGACGACACAAAAGTGTCACGGAGCTGAAATTAAATTAAATGAGTGTTAAATTGCGCAGGTTAGGTATATTTATTATTTTTACATAGAGTGGATATATATGTAATTGTTTACATAGCTGGGCTGACGATCACGATGACGATGCTGTCCTTTGGTACACTTGTCTGTATAGCTAGAAAATAAATACCCAAGTATATATACTGTAAGTTGCCAATAATATGAAGATATATCTGGCTGGCGCACAGAATTTCATACACATGTGTCAAGACTCAGGAGTCAAGACATATCTAAAATATGGGAGTGCAGAGTAGAACAAATCCTTTGATCTTCAGGGTCAAGGGTTGAGATGTACGGAGATCAACGAGTGAGATTTATATAGACAGGCTAAGCCAAAACGGAAACTAGAATTAAGGATGTACACACACACACATCCTATTTACTTGTGAGTATAGATATAGCTGAATAATATAGGCCAGCACTTTACGATTAGTCCCCATACATACGAGATACGGACGTATGCGTATGTACATGGTATTGTGGAGGGTGGGAGATGTCTCTGGGTAAAATCCTACTGATGCTTTTCCTTTTCCAACTCCAACTGATGCTTGATTGCCATCCTGTCTTCTCTCGTGAAAAATAACACAAGGAAACTTGGGGCTGACGTGAGTTCTAACCCTCGAAATTTATTTATTGCAAGTCTGATGATGCTCCAAACTCCAAGTCCTCTATTCTCAAGTTTTACGGCTTTTCCTGAGACTTGGTGTTACATTCATGATGAATGGTTGATGCGCTTTCTTGTTTACCTAAGGCAATGCTCTACTGATTACAAAGAAGATTGATTTTTTGTCCCTGTATATATTTTCCCCCTATCCTTTACTTCTCAGATAATAGAACATCAGTGGCTGTGACTGACTATACCTATATGACTTTGCGGTTTCGCCCCATCTACTCTTCACGTTTCATTTCAACACACTGTACAATATTTCCATACTATCTAATTTATGACTTACTGCGGACTGACTTCCAGTCAGTCTTACTTCAACTAGGTACTACTTTTCGGTTTTTGGTCTTGTCATTTTTTAAAGATCTAATTTCAGATCAGTATTGTGCTGCTTTGTAAAAGAAAGTAATCTATTTAATTTTTTTTGTATTAACCCTGATTTGAATATGTATAGTGTATCTTCGTTGAATATACGCCATACGCTGCCAGCCTTGAATAAATTTTTATAAAAATACCGAAATTTATTTTTGAATTGTTGATTTAAGTTTTTGTCATTTTTCAAAAATTCAGTACCTGCCAGATTCAAACCTTTAAAGGTTATCAAAAAGTCGTAAAAGTAATGTTTATTTCGAATTTTTTGAATTTTACTGCAATTTAAGCAAAAACACTTCAATGCAAATTTCGATAAAATACTTACAATTAAATTTACCAAAGTTCTGTTCGTTTTTTGTTTTACATATTTTAGAGCAATTGAAACTGTCATATATCAGTAGTGGCTGGTATAGCTTCTTCAAGACAATACGTAACCTAATCAGACAGTGGAGTAACATATGTGATTAGGTCCATATTATTATGAGAAGAGAGCCCTTTGTAATGTATGTTTCTACTTAAATAACAAAATCCCAATCATCCATTATTTTTATCTTCTTACAATTTTGATACACTAAACAATACGCTCCGTTTCAGCCTCTATTTTCTTTATTATGTATGAAATACAAAAGCACAAAGGATTGGTGCCCATTGTACAATGTGCTCTGTCTTTTTTCATATCTATGAAGCTCTGTGTGTGTAAGCTGCACATATTTTTTCTTGAATGCAAAATCTTAACCTACATTTTATATAGAATAAATTCAGACGTCCTAACAATAAGCCAGTACGTCCTACATGTACATTTCTACGTACATAAAGATTAAGCAAGAAGGTAAGTGAAAATGTATTGCGAGCATTACTAATACTGTAGGATGTAAGCTCAACATTTTTCTTGGAGGGCTTCGCATCTACCAAAGCGTTTAGAGTAAATCCATCCAAAAGGTCTCCTTCATTTTTTCAGGTCTCACAGTGTAGTACGTGAGGAAATTTAGCATACACTTCTACAAGATTCAAAAGAGTCTATTACAAATTGGGCTACCTTCTCAGATACTTTCTTTTGCACTCTCAACCTGACTATAGTCTAGGCTCTAATACCATACCATCCTCTACATTGTCATAGCAGCTTTGAGACTAAGGCACTCCAGCAGTACTTTGACAAGCTCCATGTCTTTTGTCTTCTAGGGTAATGATACATCGGATTGAGGAAAGAATTTCAATGACTCTCCTGATAAGATCAAAAAGCCATTCTACCAAGACAAACGACATGGTGCACAAGAGGAAGATGGAAAATTGATGTTTACATTTTCTAACGCTTAAAGATAACACCCTTCTCCATACATACTTCAACTGACACACCACATGAGTATAAATATGCGTATAGTTTTGTATGTATAAGCTTGAGGCGTATTTGTATTAAATATGGCCAAGTAATTATGATACTGTTTTAACTCGCTTTACTTATTAATTTTGTCAGGCTAATAAGCTTATTGGCACTGACAAGTAGGCCTGACTAATTTATTTTTTTTAACCCGTCGTGGCAAAACTTTTCACTTAAAGTAAAGGCTTTTGTATTAATACACCATGCCATATCGTCTGTCAAGAACCAAAATGACCCGTATCCATTTTTAGCTAAAAAAAATATCAACTATCTACAAAAATATTTAAATATGTCTTGAGAGCAATTGAATAGAATATTTTGCACTTTTCAAAAATATGTAACTACAAAATTTTACACTTTTCAAACAAATGGAAGTAGAACAATTTGCACCTTTTCAAAAACATGGAATTAGACATTTTTGCGCCTTTTCAAAAACATGGAATTAGACATTTTTGCGCCTTTTCAAAAACATTGAATTAGACATTTTTGCGTCTTTTAAAAAACATGGAATTAGAACATTATACACCTTTTTAAAAACATGTTAATAGGACATTTGACATTGTTGAAAAACATGAAAATAGAACATTTTACATTTATCAATAACTCCTATAATTAACATTTTACTCATGTTTATCATTTTGTTTTTCTGATATAGCTGATTTTGATTGTAGCTTAAATTGGATATGGGTCATTTTGGTTCTTCACAGACGATATGCTTAATGATGCTATAGCCATATTCTAGGTAATTACGTCGGAGGAATGCAAGTTCTGTAGTGTGAGCAGCCTGCGGTAAATATTACAATTTATAAATGAATTTTTGAAATTCAAAGCAAATACTACACACTAAAAAAATTAATTATTTAAGTACAAACAAACAAAATATTTAACTTAACTATATACTTTCGCTATAAAATCTTCAACCTTATGGGTACATTTTACTCTATGCAATTTTAAATTCAAAAGTAGTGCCTCTTGTCTCTTGTCTTGGGGCCCTGCACCCTCCGCTGAGAAAACGAAACACTACAATTTGGAGTGCATTGTGAATACTAAAATAGAATAGGAATAGAATAGAATAGGCATATACTTATGTAGCTCTCTGATGAAATTATTCCCTATCCTGTAGCGCACCATAACATTATTATTATTCTCTATTCAATACTCATGCA
>JAQFZE010003459.1:0-12577 GCA_034695245.1 Dicyrtomina saundersi | reverse complement strand
TGCTGCATATGTAAGCACATTACCCAGTTTCACTCCAATCCACTCTTGGAAACAAACCGTTCATTTTTACAAAATTAAAATAAATAAGTCTCTATTAGCCTCGAAACTATTTTCGAATTATCAAGACACGGTCACGACCAAGTGGTTATAATCCCTACCTGTAACTTTAGTATCTTTTAGTTCGTGTGTCATACAAAACAAGATAATAATAAAGCCGTATGTACTTATGTATATGCAGAGACATTTATTCAATAGAATCACATCATTTTTATTTTTTTTTACACTTTTTTTACACTTACTCCATCGGATTTCAAATTTACGCGCATTCATCTACATGTATCCCCTTGCAATTATTACTACCATTGAGATAATTTTTCTCACATCTAAATTATTTTGTTGTTGTTATTTTTTCTTGTTGCATTATTCTAATCTAGTCGTGTAAAATATAAAGTTTATTTGGGCAGATTCCATATTCCATAATATTATTATGCCTTCACATGATTATTCCAGACTTGCCGCCATTATGTCGCCTATATTAGCTGCCTAGTAGATAGAATGGGAATTATATAATGGGAAAACAAAATGGGGATAAATTTCAAAATTCTCTACAGAATTCAATTTGGCATTTGTTTGAACTTGAACATTGAAAAGTTGTCAGTTTGTGTGTGATTGTGAGTCTATTTGATTTGATGTTCAGGTGAGCATCATAATAATGATGATGAGCATCATTACCATTACACGGTACTTCTGCACATCCCTATGTCGTAATTTGTAAGTATTACATTACTACATTGCCATTATACATGAGAATTTACAGGACAGAATTGACCTTTGAATTAATGATAAGAATACGTAAGTATGCAAACTGTACAGGATCGCATCACTGGCACTATTATAGCACTCTGACTCTGACTGTGGCAGTATTGAACTGTGATCTGATCAATGTTACTCTGCAGATAGATAAATTTGAAAATGTCATTATTATATTATTATTTTAGTTTTTAGAAAGACAAGAAGGCTTTTGAGCATAGACTATAGAGTCATAATTTTGTAGGTAGGTACATTCAATTTCAATCCCAACCTCAAACCGAAAATTAGACATAATTTTTGTATCTATACAATTTAATGTTAACATAAAACAGTATGACGAAGATAATTATATACAAAAATAACTAGGTAGAGGTTATGCTCTCTCCCTCCCTCCCTCAGACCGTACTGATCTTGATCAAGTCAATTGACAAATAAACATTAACAAATGTTTTTAGCGTGTCATTTTTCTAATCATTCGATATAAATAAATACATACGTTAATATAATCATATGCGAACTCCATCGCCTTCAAAAAAGTGAGTAGCGTCTATATAGTTTTGCTGTTGGTTTACAAACCTACAAACTTCCCATTTCCCATCGTTATCACGTTATCATCTTGATCATAATTTCTGTTCAGAAATGTGTAGTGCCTCACATTCGTTGCGGCAATATATCACAAGTCACATAGGGGATGCTTATAGGTGAAGGAAGGTAGATACTAAATTTACTATGTATCGTATATATACGTGTGTAGGTTGTGCTAGTAGCTACAAACAATACCGAGAGGGGAGAAAATTACGACTCTCACAGGTACAGAGTACAGTTAATATAATGTGGCTGATTTAAGATAGTGCTATAGACCTTGAGTCGGCATGAGTATCGGCACTCTTGATGCCATTGGATAAGACGCTAACCTATTATTTTAACAAAAGGAAAAGTTAAAGACATTAATATACATTCCTACTCGATCAAATTGAAAAGACCAATATGAAATCTCTCATTGACTCTCTCGCATAGTCTCACAGAACCATAACCAAATTCATCACCACATACTCACATACTTGATGAAAAATAAAAGAAAACATTAAGGGTGTTGTGTTTTATATCATCTGTAAACTGTCTACTTGACTCTCCGTTGATTAACTTCATTCTATCGGTATAGCTACACAACTATAGGAACGATGGGATGTATATTACACGAAGCTACGAATTCAAATTGGTTTCACCCCTTTGACTCCACTCTCTCTCTCTCTCTCTCCTCTCGCTCAAATCTGTGAATTGAATGCAGATTGCAATAATTCCTCAAGATTCAAGTAGTTGGTGGATATGTACATAGATCATGGCTCATAGGGCAGACGGGTAGAGTTAAAAAGGTGGAGAACATAATATGATTTTCTCAATCGTTTAAACCCACTCCACACACACACACACACACACACACAATCTGTAGAAACTCTCACAGAGGCTCTCGGTCATCTCCACATGAATACTTGTTTCGATGGCATGTTTCGATCAGGAGTCGAGGATGAAGTAGTTGTAGTTCCAAGTGAGCACAGCAAATCATAGAGGAAGGGAAGGTAATGCTTATTAATTCCCTTATCTCTCTCACATTTGAAATCCTCCTTACAATAATTTTCAATTTGCGAGCGTCCGTATTGTACCCAGCTGATTAAAGTGCTGCAGTGCAGCCGTTAAGTGGGCGAGAGTGCAAGGAGCATCATAACTTACATATGTACTCCCATCCATACAAGTCCGATCACTTCTCCCAAATCACTATGTAGTATCTACACACATGCACATTTCTCTCTGTAATTGCTCATAATAATATCCATAGGAAAGTACCTACTTATTATAAAGATCAAAACTCACTCGTCAGCCACATCTCAAACTCAACCAGAGAAAAGTTTGTTAAAGGTATAATGAAAAAAAACTCGCACATCTGCATCGGATTTCCCAGTAGTCGTAGTGCAGTCTACTATACCTACTTACATACTTACCCCAGCCCTTTATTAGAGTGACGTGACTGTATAGTCGTAGTCATATTCGTAGCGCTGTTGTTGTGATGCAAGTCATTAGATTGAGTGAATTAGGGATGGGAGAGAGAATGATATTGAAAAGTGTTGAAACTGGGCCATTCTTAAAAAATCAAAGACACCAGCCAAGTAGGTACGTACATTGGTACCTAGGTAGGTAGGTAGTTACGTACTTCATCGTCATCATTTGAATTCTGAATCAGAATGCAATCTTTCCATTTCTACCTCTGTTTGGTTCGTACTCTGTACTGTAAAAACTGTATATAGTAATAGTAATAACCTAGTGTTGGCTTATTAGAGAAATGCATGCATGAATGGAAATGGAAGTAATTCATTCACTTCATAGTATAGAAATACCAACAACAGTACCTACTATAGTGGAATCAATACGCATGACATTATACTGTATATTCCCTCCTTGACCGTCTGAATACTGATTTATAGGAACAGAGAATAGATAGCAATCAACTCGGACCAAAGATGCTACTTCACTTCAACCGCCGCCCTCTAGTCTCTGTTTCTGTGTGGAGAGTCACACTCTATCACAGTAGTAGTAGCTTTGCCTTTGACATGGATAGTCATTAAGAATTAAATTAAAGAGAGTGCGAGAGATAGATTCAACATACCTACCTACCTACATATAGGAATGAATGTGGGAAACTTTTATAATGTGGCAAATTAATTCGCTTTCATCCTGAACTCAACTATATAGTGATTCTATATAGTGGACCCTTTGTTTTGACCACTTGATTAATTTGTTCACTTGACTGAGCTCGAATTCGAATCTTTGAATTATACATCTCTCCTCGTCATGCTTTAACACACATGGCCCAGAGGAGCAAGAGAAGGAAAACATAATATTCCATTTCAAATTTAAATTTCATTTCAAAGATTCCTAGGTGTCAAAGCTAATTTATTTTCTCAATTTTACATGTTATATATAATTATCACAGAGCCACTCCACGCTATATAATTACCTACCACTATGTACCTATCAACAACTTTTGATAAAGATTTGTATTTGTGAATGTGAGTTATAAGTTGGAATCATTGTATCATAATAGGAAACCGGCCGGCACAATATTTTTTATTAAAACACTTTTGTATGTAAGTAAGTAATGTAGGTAGGTTGGTTTCTTGGTTTGATATAATTATACACTTCTACTGTGGAAATCGTACGTGTGAGATGAAGGGGACCCGTTTAACTCTGTTTTAGCTTAAAGCGGTCGCGATCTAAAGCTGCGAAGTGCCCCACAAAAATAAAAATAAAAAATCTAGATAATACATTATCTACATAGATTATGTACAACAGACAGAGTGACATCGACACGCGGCTTATAGTGTAACCTTATAAATATGTAAGTGTAATAATTCCAACTCTGTAAAAAATGATGGAGAAAAAACTTTTATTTCATTTCCATTATTGCCCCCTATAATAATTTACTGTATGGTCCTGTCGACGTCGACCGACGCGACTCGAGGAGGTACGGTGGTGTACAAAAAAAATATCAAATCTAGCTCCATAATATAATGTAAGGTAGGTAGGTAGGTAGGTGCCTACACACGGCTCGTCTGCATGTTGTTGAAACGTTGAAAGGTATCCTACTGATAATGTCCTTAATTTCAAAGTGAAACTAATATTGAAAATAATTGCATTCCTTTTCCTTAATCGTCCATAGTCATCTGAATAAGAGGGTCGTTTAAGAAGATTTAGTGTTTTGAGTGGATCTGTGCATCTTCCTTTCCATGATATGAGATACACTTTTGCTGGGGTTACATGTATTTTTCAACTTTCCTCTTGTTTATGGCTCCGCTCGCGGAGGCTGAAGGAGTGAGCAGTGACAGATTCAGAGATGTAAATTAAATCTTGGATGGAGGCAAAGGGTAACATGGGATTATTTCGAGAGGTCAACTCAAGCGTAGAGAGTCAACTTGAAGGGAGGAAGGTGCTACAATGCCAAGTGCCAACCACATAATTATATATAATAACCAAGGTGTCAAAAAGAAAAGTTTTTCTCTTATCCACTTCTTTATTTCCTCTCGTATTTCTTATTCCGCATTCTTCCCCGTTCACTACAGCTACAGTACAGTTGGGGAGACAAGATCTCTGTGTAGTAGAGAGCTACAGATTCTCAAGTCATTGCATTGGGCGCATCTAACTTAAAAGGCTGGCTGGTATGCTGTAATGTAGTGTACCTACTTATAGTGCACAGATTATATTATGCACCCCACCGTTTCCTCAGACTCGCTCCTTTCGTCTCATGAAAAAATCCAAAAATCCAAATAAACTCATCTTGCTCCAGCCTCTCAGCCCAGCAAAAGTGTTTTAAACTCATGATTAGGATTACCTTTGCCATGAGATAGTTTTCGTTTCAAAACTGAATGTGAAATTCTGTATTCAGAGTACGACTGACGACGACGACTAATAAACTAGTCGCCCTTGCTTTAGCATTAGTATAGCTTCGGAGATGCAGTATTGAGCATTGTGTCTGGGCTGATGACATGTCGTGGTGTTTGAGGCTGAGGCTACTTATCCTTAGAATGGTTTGTACACAAGCTCTTTAGCATGAAAAAGCCCTTCTCATTAGCTCATTTTCAGGGAGATGCAAACATAGTTTTATGTCTGGTCAGGTGAGGACGAGGCATACTTAGTATTCAAGAGAGAAATGGACAGTGTTGGAAATTACACACTTGGACTCTAACAGCTAACAATAACATCTTCTAATTGCAATAATAAATAATAATTCTATTCTTTCAAGTATCAGCAGAGTAAAGGCACTCCGCATAACTTTTCTTTTTTTTAAATAGCATTCTCTTTTTTCCTTTCTATCCCGTACGTTATGTGCCATGCACGGCCCCGGCCTGACGCGCTTCCTCAAACTTGAGAGTCGAGTCAACTATTACTGTATGTCTGTATTGTATTATATTCTCCACAAAATTGGTGTTGGTAGTGTAATTATGCACGTAAATCCTGTCACTGTCACCAAGGCTTAAGTTTTTCATTAAAATAATTTGTGTTAAACCAACATACGTTTTTGAATTCTGTACTATTAAGCATACATAGTTTCCGTTTTTGTTAAAGTTTTTAATGTTTCCATTAATATCAACTCAGATATATGTACCTACCTACCTATGCCCTTGTAAAGCTCAACTATACATATATAATAATAATTATGATTGTGTTCTAGTTCAGTACGCAAATAAATTTTGATCGTCATCTAGTAATCGGCATCGGCATGGGCCGTGGATTTATTTGTATTAAGAAGCCAACTTGCCTTCTCATCGTTCGAGCCATAGACTAGAAATCATTGCTGACTTTTCTAAACTGCGCCTGAATACTGTACAGCATATAGTAGAGATAAGGAGGATTGATTTTCGTGAGAAAAAAAGCAAAATCAAAAGTAAAATTAGGTATCGATACACAAGAATATATTTACCATGTACAGAGCAGTGGAGATAATTGAGTATGAATTGAGAACACGACGTCATTATTAGCACCACGTTGTTGCTGCTCCCATTTAATAATAATCTATGCAGTTAGGAATTAGGAATTAGGAAAAAGGTAAAGTGTTCTCCATTGTATATAGTGGAGTGTCTAAGTAAGCCCATGTCGAGGAGAGTTTCGAGAGCCTAGTGAGATCATCAGCCTTTCCTCAATATAATCTCATACAGCTAACAAGGATGGTCACTCTCAAAGCCAAAGCATGCAATGTAATTATGTACACACTGCACTCACTACTACTACGGACACGGACAGTATATGAGTACACGACAATAGTACAACTATATAGGTATTTTAAGTGTACTAAGTAATATATCGGACTTAGTTGCTCAGAGTTATGCGGCCATAGCTATTCAAAAGGTAGACAGATAGATGTGTCTGTACAACCTACGAATTTGTTCACATAGGCATCTACATACTTGTGTAGTAAGCATGTATTTAAACACTGAGCAAAGCCAGTAAGTAGTCCGTCTCAAGAACTGTTGTATAGGAGAAGGAGCCGAGTCAAAACGCACAAGGAATATTATTATAATATCTAATAAGTGATTGTAATATAATAGTAATAGCACAGACATTATCATCTTCATCGAACAAAGCAGAACAAAACAAATGAGAACAATGTAAGTACTGATAATAATAGTCTAGCTGAGTAGAGATAATTTTAGCTAGAACAAAACTATAAATTCTTAAATGGCTCTTGACATCAACTCATTTTCCAACCATTTACAGACACTATGTACCCCCGTCAAAGAGACCAAAAAAAACCCAACAAAGTCTAACTCTATAGAAAACTATACACTACACTACAAACTACAAGACACTGTCATTACTTCTATATAGCATTAGCATAAACCATATCTTGACTCCAGACGTTAAAATATATGAGCACCTAATTTATTTTAAATATATGTATGACTACAGCAAAAATAAGCATATAGGAGATTGTCCTTAAAATAGACAAGACAAAAAAAAAGAAGACTCTTCTTTCTATATTTCCATTTCTATGTGTATTTTTATGAGTTTCGTCAGTCATCCATCTCATTTCAATCTCATCCCTTCCTACATTATTTCTCTATTCCTATATATCCACAGCTATATGCAGTCCCACAAAAGAAAAGATTAACTCTGTATGTATATAGCAAAGGGGGTAAAAATTCCAAGTGCCAAAGTCAACGTTAAAAATTTTACAAGGCCAAACGTTTATACTTTGTTTTGCTGGATACGGCATTATTATGCATTTCACTGTCAGTTTTATTGTCGGGATGAGGTTGGTTTTGGTTTTGGCTCTTGTGCTTCTTGAATTGGATTCATTTACACAAAAAAATAGGACTTTGAAAAAATTTATGCGAAACAATGGAATGATGACTTTAGGATTACAATAATTAGAATTACGTACGTTTTACTTCCAGGTATCCATCCATCTACCTGCCTGCAGTGTCCTTATAGTGCTTAATATTTAATATAGTATATTATTATGTATCTGGTTGCTGTGCTCACTAGTCAGTAATTATTATTACATGCATATATGAGAAATATAGTTGTTGTTATTATTATTATGATTCTATTACAAAGAATAAAGAAGAAATTATATACACAAATACTGGAGGAGCCTATAATTAGAGACATAATTTAAATCTATATGACACCTTTTCCAAAGATTTAATGGCTCCTATCTCATGTGCCTAGTACCTACAGCACCAATAGGCATATATACTTAAATATGCCCCTCAGTACTCAGTAATTATACATACAGAGTCAGCATTACGCTCCTACAATGCATCATTATAATTACCTATGCACAAAGACCCAAAAAAAGAGTTATAAAAATACATTAAACAAACGAGCTATGTACAGATAGCCAGAGCCACACGGCTGACCCAAGAGTATTAGTATGTACATAGTAGTATGCAGTGTAATGTAGTGTAGGAAAGTGCCTACCTAAAAGTCCAAGCATCATCCGCTCGCTCAACTTCACTGACGCACTTACAATTAGGCAAATAGCGTGACCATATAAATTACTCTGTCGAAAATAAATTTTATTTTTTTCATGAAATATATCTTTGCTATAAAATCTTCATACCATTATTTTCCTCTACCAAAAAACAAGGTTAGATAATAATAATTATTGTTATAAAAATTTAATTTAGACTATAGAGTGTATTTTAGTCTTTATTTTTTATTTTTGGAATTTTATTTTAAACCTCAAGTAACAATAACATCCCAATTAAAATGTTTTTTTTTACTATTTCCTCAGTTGACACCTGTTGCACTGGAATGTGAAATAATCCGTCTGTCTCTGTTATATACAGCTACACCACGTAACGTTTACCCTCACTATACGCTCTATACTTACAGATTGTCTATTAACGTATTAAATGAAGACGAACTAGTGGTGTGGCAGTGCAGATAATATGTGGTAGCATTTTAGCGCACAACTCTTCACTCTCCATATGTATTACTTGTGACTTTTGGTAGGAGATTGAGTGCGGCAAAAAGGTACCTTTACAATTTCCTTAGAGTCACCCTAATGCTCCTTACGTACATAGCTCTGCATAGCTCTTTGAATTCCTGTGCAAAGTTAAATTTATTATTATCTCCCAATGCCAAGATCAATTTTATTTTTAATCTTTCATGGTTTAGCTATAGCTGCACTCATCTGTGGAGTAGGCACGTAGAATAATGTACCTATATGCCTGTGGTACAAGTACAGACGAAAGTATAGGAGTGGAGTAGAGGGGCAGAGCCGAGGTACCTACCTACCTAGGGAAGGAAAGGAAGGTGCACATTTTGTTTACGACTCAAAAATGCCTCTTCTCATTGTTTCAATCATCCCAAGAAGAAAGAGATGAGGAAGGGAAAAATAGCTTTTTGAATCTGCGAGGATGGCACATGGACGTGCTTCACATACCAAGATGAAGAGCAAAATCATTTTTGTCCGCCTATCTTTATATTTTCGATTGACAAGAAAAGAAAATTGTTTCATATCTCGCACATGCTTCTCCATCTCCTTCTCCCTCTCCCTCTACCACTACTACATTATGTACTCTCACATCCTTCAAAAGTGTGTGTAGAGCAAGTTGAAGCTGAAGAGGCAGAGTCTCTAAAGATAATCTATCCCCTCAGCAGCAGCAGTGCACCGATGAGGATGAGATATTCTAATAACTACCACATATTTATGCATTCGCATATTTCTATCTTCGTTCTATCTCCTCACCGTTGGAGGATGAACAGACAAGAGACTGGACTCCACTTTGTTTTCTAGAGTGTTTTCCTACACAGGGACTTGTACACAATTATCTGACAAAGGGATCTGAATTTGAATTTGAATCTGGATGAGCGTAGGTACGCACACGTACGAACACGTGTGTACACAAAATTTGCCATTGAAATAAAAATAAGAAGCAGGAGACGAAGGAGAGAGCCATGTGGTCAATTGGGAGAGAGAAGCCATGCCGCCTCACGTCCACTGTCTACAGTCCACATCCGCAGAGACAAGTACAATACAGGTGTGTGGAGTGGTGGTGCTGACGGCTGAGAGTATGAAACATTCATGACAGAGCAGTAATAATAAAAAAAAAGATAATAATAAAAACACTCAAAGACTCTGACTGGTTGTGCAAAAGCTTAAATTCAAATGTGAAATGTAACGCGTAAGACGTACGTAAGGGAGATTGGGAGACCCGTAGGAGAGAGGCTCATCTTCACAGGTATGAAGAAGACACATCAAACCAGCCATGTCCAACTCCCAACGTCTCAACTACCCAACCGATACCGAAGGAAAGGAAATGAAGAAATGAAACTGGGAGATATTCTAGTTCAGAAGAAGTCATTGTGACGACTGGATGCTATCGGAACCATCTTAGCATGTATCCGTAATCCATATCAAATCCTCATCAACTTTCCTCTCGCCTCCTTTTCTTTTTATCCCTCTATGCCACTGACTCAAGTCTCCTTCCAGACTCACTACCAGGCATAGGTACTTCTTTGCTATTAGACGTGGATGACCAGCCTCACCCGCAGCCTCACAAAGAATGAAACACACAGGTGTATATGGAGTACTCATAATATGCAAGGTGCATAATTATCTCAGAGCCAAATCCAAATCCACAGATAAAACACTTAAATTACTAGGTGCATACTTGAACTTGTAAAATAATCTCCTTTTATAGACATACACAAAGTAGGGTCTGTCAATAAGACCAGGACCAAAGGACCAGGACCAGGACCAAGACAGACGAGATATACGAATGCTGAACATGAACCATGTCCATATAATGTGTGAATCGTCTCAAATATGAGCAACGCACTGTGATATGTAGTAGAAGATCCTATCCAAACAGCAGCCAACTAAATTTAAAGAGCACACATAATACAGCCAAAGAGAAATAAACAACAACTTGAAGTCTCGGATAAGATTCATATTTTTTTATTGTAATTACTTTCCGTACATTATGTTCTCTATAAAAAAATACAACTCCTCCATATTCCGGTTCTGCAACTCTATCTCTATCCCAGGGTGCATGGCCATAGAGCTGTGACGTAATTAACTAATCCAAATTGCTCACGATTTTTTGAGCAGTCTGTATAACTCCCGCTCTGCTCCTGCTGGATATAATATATTAGATGAACACGCAATTTTTTCTACTTGTAAAATATGGAGCTATGCTGCTTCCCCTGCGCTCTGGTCAATGGATAATTCATTTCGTCGCATACGTAATCCTCCTACATTATTTTGGTTGGTATCCAATCCAGTCAAGTACCTATACCAAAGTACCTACCTACCTACGGATGTAGTCGCAGATTAGGTCATCATACAATTATAACTATAATAATAACATTGCTAATAAATATTTACCAAGTAAATCAATTTTGAAATTAAGTATCTCCCTATTGTACCTATGTATTCAAAGGTGACACGAACATGTAATTATGACATTATAGTAACACAGTAACAATGACTCTTTCACAGATATCCGATCAATGCAATTTTTTTCGAAAAAAAAGAATGATGAGAAAAAGTATGAAAAAATTATGTCGATGATTATTATTGTTAATATTACAATTATATTACTATAATTCTTTAGTGAGCGGATGTACAACGTACGTAAAGGTGGAGAGGAGCTGCAGAGTGGAGTGGGGACGATGACCCACAATGAGAGGAACATATAGAGACATATAAACTGACAAACGGAGGAACAGGCTCTCTGCCGGTGATGGTGATGGTGATGGTAAATATCTCATTTACAATTCCAATTCTAATTATTCTAATGTGAAGAGTAACAGTAACAGTGTGGAGTGCAGTATGCCAGAGACAGGCCATGCGGCTCTGTGGAGGAGAGCGTAAATGGTAAATGGCAAATGGCAAATGACTCTTTCTCTCCTGACATACTTTGATGCCTCTCTGCGACTTCCTTTCAATTACCTATCCATCCCGTCCCCCGCCATTTAATTCAATTTAAACAAAAAATATAAAATAATATCATTTGACACGTAGATATGTCTCACCCTCTTTGCTCCCTCCATCCATCCATACATCCACACAGCAACAATAACTCCTATATCTATACCTGTACCTATACAGAACATTCCATTGAAATAAGTGTCAATTGTCAAATATGAAAATGTCATCTCTATTTAGATTCCGTTTAAAAAACAAAATTAAAAAAAAATCACTTCCAATTCAAAATCCCAATTCCATAACATGGGAACTTCCACTTGTTGCTGAAAGTTGAAGGTGGAGAGCGTCGAGTGGAAAGGCAGTGCAGTGGTGTGTGGTGTGGTATGACGTATGACTGGGACATATATCAGCAGAGTCATACGCTGAATTGAGTGCAGAATGCAAATGAGCTGTCCCCTATGCACTGACTGAGTGGCTGAGAGGAGAGACTATACAGAGACGGAACGTGAAATCCGTCTGCGTAGAGACAATAACAATAATAATAACAATAATAACAGTTGTTGTTGCTGACTTGCTGGAAACCATAAACGTCCATTTGTATTAACGTAGTCGAAGAATAATGAGCTTGATAAATTATGCTCGTAAAGGTAGTCAGAGTCAGAATGGATGCCATGACATTTCCATTACAGTCCGACTCCATAGTCCTGCACTCTTAGTTAGCAGAGGTGATCCTACTCACTCGTCAGCCCCACCACCACCACCACCACCACCACCACCACCACCACCACCACCACCACCACCACTGCTGCCTCTTTCCTCTCCAACTCTCCATCC
>JAQFZE010003458.1:0-12581 GCA_034695245.1 Dicyrtomina saundersi | reverse complement strand
AAACTTAAATAATGTTACATCGCCGAAATTTTGTCCGGATATGGGAGGGTCCGGATACCGAAAACTCTGTCCGGATAAGGGAGGTTCCGGATAATAGAGGTCCGGTTACGGGAGGGAGTACTGTATATGCATTTAAGTAGTTTGCAATACGAAAATTTAAAATTTGGAGGGTATACATCATAATATTATTGTGATGTACCCTCCAAACTCCAAATGTTTTATATTAACAAAAATGTGTTTACACAGGTATGTAAAACTGATTTTGATTTCAATTTTCAGGTACACGATGGACCCTGTATCCTTATATAGATTCCTCCGACATTGTTTAACCATGGAGACCCAACTTGTAGAAAACATGGCTGTGGGTAATAATACAATGGGTGGGGGGCAAAATTCATCCATAGACGAAAGTGGAGAGATTATTGAAAAACTTACCCAAGTCAAACAAAAGACAATGGAGACTGCCGATATTTTAAGAAGAATGGAACAAGACAAAGAAGCATTCGCCATTAAATGTCATGACCGACAAAAACTTGAAGGTAAACCACCAAGCGTGAAACGAGTGTCACGATGTGTCAATGAAATTGCATTTCATTCACTTTTAATTATATTTTATTTGATTTGCCGATTTCCTTATTAAGGTTCAACTCGCACCGTAATGCATCAAAGGATGTTTGAACTTGCACGAAAGAAACACTTGATCATTTGGTCAAATAAATAGTATTTTTAGAGAAATATATATATTTACACAGAGATAAGATTAACCTAAAATGCATTTTAATTGCGTCAAGCAGACCTTTTCAAATTAGTATATCTAGTTTCAAACCATCTTATGTTTAGAAAATGAGACGGCTACGAATAACCAGACTTTAAAATTAGCTCTTTTAAAAATGTTTCAAAAATCGGCATTAAAAAATTGTAAATATCTTTATTTTGTAGGCATGATTCATCTCCATAGAATGCGTCCACAGCCTGTTACCCCTCAAACTCAGCAACTTGAGAAGGACTTCAACGCACAGAAGGAACGACTAGAATATGAACTCAAACAAAGGGTAAAATTTCGTTTAATGAGTCTATTAAGCCTTGTGCAGCAGTTTTAATTCCATTCGATTCTCATATTAAAAAATGTTGAACTTCTTCCGTTCCTCGAAATCGATTGAAATTCCGCTGTGTTTTGTTTCACTGGTTTTTTGAATTTCCATATTTGTGCCAAGAAATACATAAATAGTGATTCATATTTTAAATTCCGATGATTCGATTCCAGATAACAGGTCTGATGCAGTTAACAAATGAGTTAGAAGACAAAATCACAGTTACCGTCAATGTCTTGACCGTCCTTCAAAGTAAAGTCCTGGATGAAGAACTGACGCGTTGGAAGCGTGACCAACAATTGGCCGGGAATGGAGCTTCCCTCAATAATAATCTGGACACATTACAGGCATGGTGTGAGGACTTGGCAGAATTAATTTGGCACAACCGTCATCAACTCAAAGAAGCTGAGCGCCTCAAACAAAATATCCCGCTTCTGTCCCAACCACACACACCATCTGTCGATAGGTTGGCATCTTTACAGGAAAAGGTAAAGAGAAAATTTAATTTATTTAATTGACCAGTCTATATTTTACAGATCCAGCCAGAGAGATACTAAATTCTTACTGTTTTGTTTTTTATTTTAAATTCGTACATTTTTTGAAGCATATACCCAAAAACTTTATCTGTTTCGATTTCAAACTTTCCATTTTCTCAAAGTTTCTTACTTCTCAGTCAGTCTAATAATCTTGAAAAAGTTGAGCAAAAATATAAACTTCAGTGTACATATACAAATATGAATGACAATAGGTATAGCGTATAACCATTTCATCGTTTGTGTCTTGGCGTCACATGGAATGGAAGCTACTGCTCACTCAACTGTTCACTATGTTGTCAGTGTTTTCTTAAATTTTCTCAAAACAAGAAAACATGTAATTTTATGATTTTGTTTTGTCTTTCTTTCCTTTTGTGTCTTCCACGCTTTGTCTCCACTCATTTTATTCAATGCTCATAGGCTGTTCATTGCTTATTATGAATGAGGAATCCCTTTGCGTATCCATTGATACACCTATATAAAACACTCAATGTATGAGACTACATAGGATATTTCTGTTGTTATATTTTGTCAGATTGTTTTATTGTCTGTACTAATGACAGAGGGAATAGAATCAAAATCAAGAAATGCATTGTTTTCTAAAACAATGGGTAATTACTTGGAATTGTATAACTGCTCGAATTGGAGCCATATCTACATATTTTTAGTATATAAGTTACCTGTGTAATAGACCGAAATGTCTACTTATCCATGGTTTTTAGTGTTAAAAGAACTCTGTAAAATTGTTTTGAAACCGAATAATTGTAAGTTGGATGAAACCCTATAGAATGTGCGTATTTTTCTGGAAAAGCTACGTTGCTCCATTGAATTTAACGTGACATTATTTTATTTTTTATTTTTCTGATAATTATTTTGTAATCTCTTTGTCAATTCGCAGGTGACTCAACTTCTCTCAAGTCTGGTGACATCCACATTTATTGTGGAGAAGCAACCTCCGCAAGTAATGAAAACCAATACGAGATTTACGTCCACTGTTCGTCTTCTCGTGGGGGGTCGGCTCAATGTACATATGACTCCACCTCAAGTCAAAGTGGCAATCATTTCCGAAGCCCAGGCGAATGCTCTCCTGGGAAATGGAAAGACGGACAAACCTTGCGAAACGAGTGGAGAGATTCTGAATAATACCGGAACTATGGAGTATCATCAGGGCACACGTCATCTGTCTGTTCACTTTCGGTAAATCATAGTACCAAAAAATGTTTGAAGTATAAATGATACTAAAGTTATGCGTTCATTATACATTTGTAATTAACGACTATTTGGTTGTCGCTTATGATTTTCACACAAATAATGAATCGTATTGTTACATACTGAGCACAAAGAGTACTTTGATGTAATTGTATCCGGGTTTATGTAAATATTTAACTCAATCTGTACATAGAAATATGCAGTTGAAGAGAATTAAACGGGCTGAAAAGAAAGGGACCGAGTCTGTGATGGACGAAAAATTCTGTTTACATTTTCAATGCCAATTCACTGTCGGAGAAAAGGAGCTTATTTTCAAAGTAATGTCACACTACAAATAATTCGTTATTATAGATCCAGAAATGAAAAAATAAACTCGAATGATTTATTTGCGTTTTTATCTTGCAATAAGTATATTTTTTGTATTTTTGGTATTATTTTCAGATTTGGACACTATCCCTCCCCGTGGTGGTCATTGTTCATGGGAACCAAGAACCTCATGCCTGGGCAACAGTCACCTGGGACAATGCATTTGGTGAGCCAGGAAGAATGCCGTTCCAAGTTCCAGAGCGGGTGGAATGGTTCCGAGTTGCTCAAGCACTCAATGTTAAGTTCAAATCCATCAACGGTCGCTCCCTCACGGAGGAAAATCTTAGGTTTCTAGCTGAGAAAGCATTTCGTAATCCAAATCCACCGGATCTCCTCACCTGGTCTCAATTTTGTAAGGAGCCTCTGCCTGAGCGTAGTTTTACCTTTTGGGAATGGTTCTATGCCATCATGAAATTAACCCGGGAACATCTTCGTGGACCATGGATGGAGGGGTGAGAGAGAATTTTCACTTTCATGGAATTATTAGGCATTTCAATGTGTAGCTTAACTACTTATAAGTAGCTGTGGATAAGGAAATATATGTTCATATGGCTTAATATAGTCAAATATTTAAATACCTATATGCTCAAATTACATCTTTTGAAAAGGGAAAAATATTCACGTTGCATATTATTGCAAGGTTGCATTCTAAAATAAAATACTTTCCAACTTTTCAAAATATCTTTTAATCGCGTTATGCTGTTACATAATATAAAAAAATATTCCAGTTCTCAGTATCTTGTATAACGTCTTGTGCTCTGCATATTTTCAAAAAATTAGATATCATAATTTGGTGTTTCATAGAAAACCAAAATATTACTTCATTCAGTAGAAGGATTTATAATGCATTTCATTGTTTGTTTATTTTACGTTATAATTAATTATTGAATTTGCAGATCCATCCTTGGTTTTGTTGGGAGACAACAAGCAGAAGAGATGTTGTCCACGTGTATCTGTGGGACTTTCCTCCTTCGTTTCAGTGACTCGGAGTTGGGAGGTGTGACGATTGCATGGGTTCACTCAGGTAAATGATAAACGCCAAAATTAAAGGATGTAATTTCAATGTTTTGAAAACTTTAGTAGTATTAAATGTGCATGTCTAGCTAAAAGATCCTTGGGGTCTTGCGGTTCGATCTCATTAGAATTAGAATTTTTACTGTATAAAATGTTGACGTCACTAAATTTTGAGAATTTGCGTATTAATGTGGCATGCGGTTCACAAACAGGACTTGCTGAACAGATATTTGTGTGTGTACTGTATCCCAGTATTATCCGTTTCCTTATTTGTGCACCGCTACCTATAGTACTAGTCATCACAAATTACTCAGGATTTCTCTGACTAATATCATCTCATGAATGTTAAATGTTAATGTTACTTACTGTCTCTACGTGATATACTTATAGGTACTTTGGTATCTACTGTGCATGTTTAATGATGGGACCATAACCATAGTATTTTAAGTATAGAATAATTTCAGGGCAAGTTAAACAAATTATTATATATCACTCACGTACGTGTGTGTAATTATGCATATTGCATACCTCTTACCACTCTTCTAACCAGTGCAGTGCAGTCACTGCATTCAGGGCCAACAATGATTTAATGATTTTTTAACCGTTGCTTGTATAGTTATCAGGTATATTGTAACATAAACGAGGATCCTATGTACTTAACCGTCAAGCGTGTTAAACTTAAAGAAATGGAGGTGCTCTATTATATTCTTTTTATGTAATTTATTCTTTATTTGTTATAATTTCAGATCAGAAAGTATTTAGTTTAGCACCATTCACAAGTAAAGATTTGGCAACGCGTTCCCTAGCAGATCGTATCAATGATATTGCTCATCTCATTTACCTATATAAAGAAATTCCTAAAGCAAGTGCTTTCAGCAAGTACTACACGGTTCTTCAAGGTAATTAAACAATACACATATGTATAAAGGCTGATAACTGCGAAAACAATAAAAATCAATAATTATTTCATGGCTTCAATTTCCAGTCGTTTTAAAGTTATTTTACTATATTTTTGATGTATGACTTTACTTATTGTAATCGCTTTCATGAGATTTTCTTTCTTTTTGCAACAGATATCCCGCCCACGAACAAGGGCTACGTGAAACCTCAGCTGAAGACACATATCCCAGGGTGAGTCACCGTTAGCGTTTAAATTGTTTAAAATTATACAAATCCCTGATTGTATTTAATATAATAGTACTATATAATTCAATTTCATTACCTAAATAATGTTTGGTTTATTTTAAAATTTTGAGAAGAATGATTTTGAATATACTTACCATATTAATTACAGACTGGGCGACATTGACCCAAACATTTCTGGGGGTCACCCGCATCTTGTTGGTGGTTATAATTCCCAGCCAGCCACGCCACAAAGTACATATTCAGCACAAAGTCCAGGCTCCGTCTCAAATCAAGGCTACAATTATGATCAAAATCTAACGAGGTAAGTTAGCGTTCAAATAAAGACTACACAATTAATTTAATTATTATAAAAGTAATTGTCCTACATAATTACATTATTATGTGATGTACAATTATTGAACCAAACCAATGAAGTCAAAAGTACTTATCCGAATTCTCAACATATATATAAATATATATACAAAACATATACATTATATACATTGTCATCACATTTATTACTGTTAAGTACATTTAAATAATCTTTACCATTTAATATTGTATTCGAGTGTATAGTTGCATTCAATCTATTGTTTAAAGCTATAAACTGTAAATTGGATACAGTGTTACTATTACTATTTACATAATTAGCTATTCCAAGTGCAACGTCCGTGGGATAATTAAAATCTCCCATTCCTAATACTAAAAAACCCAATTCCCCCAATATGTATTTAACAATATAATATTATTGTGTAAAGAAAAAGTATTTGTTTTGTAGCCATTAAAAATATATGTAGGATTTGAGAACACAACCCTATATATATATAATTAAAGTACCTACAACTACAACCATACTACCTACTTGTAGTACGTATAGTAGTTTTAGCTTTATTTTATATATATATTCAAAAAATGTATAATTACACTATATATCAAGTACATAAACTTAACAATATATTCCTATTTAATCTAGTGATAGTATATAGATCCTATTGATAATAGATCGCCCTTGAAGTTTTGAATCATATAAGGTGCAAGGAATGCTATCTACATAATTTATATTTTAATCTCAATATCTCAGTATAAATGCAAAACTTACCATTATTATAAATAGAATAGGATATATGTATAGGTATATTTTTAAATGTTCCCCAAAATTGCTCATGGCACTATCCTTTAAAGTTTTTGTCGAGACAAAGTTTTTAAAGCTGATAAAAGATTGACTTACTTACAACTTATTATAGTTTTTTTTATTTAAATTCTAAAAGTAATCTCTCGTGTGTCTCCTATGTACAAAAAGCAATGCAGAACTAAGGAGACATCTACTTTTTTATTCTTGGTTAGTATAAGACATTGGAATGTCACAAAAAAAATTTATGTAGATAGCATGCCATTCCCTTGCACTTTTAATTTCATTGCAAATTTCAATAGCGATGGCGATATTAATGTTTCAATTGCATATAAGTATGAAGTATGGATTTGTGTTTTTGTTCTGTGTATAATCGTATTAGTACTTATAACTACCTATTGTAATTACATAAATATGTTGACTGTCTCCACTCAAATGTAAGTACAGTAAAAGAAAAGTTTAGCCACAATTAAATTCAACTATAACTATCCAACCCATTGCCCATTACCCGTTGTAGACTAATAATAGCAATGTATGCCAACTTTGAATTTACATAGCATTCTGTATTATTAATGTATTTATCTGTAAACATAAATTTTAATCAAAACTTAATATTTAGTTATTAAATTACTTTTATATTTTTATGTAATATAGGGTTGGTGTGTGTATTAAATACTTACAGTTAGTCATATTGTGGTATTAGATTAAATTAAGGTTGCATTCTATTACATATTGCTAAAATGTGTTGTATTATATTGTATTGTATTGTATTCCATTGTATTATCTATCATGTATTATACTAATATATTTCTATTCTACACACAATTGTATAACCACATAGTAACAGCAGTAACTCCAGCTTCGGTGAAGAAGTAGTGGACATCATGGATAATTCCCAACACCCTCTTTATTGCTCCAACCAAATTAAAAACATACTTCAACGAAAGTTGAGACATAATTAGTAAATTAGTCCTAGTTAATTACAATTAAAAAATTTTAAATGTCAAAATGTTAAGACTTCATGACTTTGCCAGTCAACTTTTTGAAAATCCAAGAAATTATGACACAGTTATGTACTGTGTGTCAGTCAAATGGTGTAACTTTTATATTCAAGGTACATACTATAAAACTGTATATATATAATTATATCAAAATACCTATCAGACTTTAAACTCAAGTAAAAAAAAATAAGGACACAAAAATGAGATTAAGAAATTCAAAAAGAAAAATATAGAAGAAGAAAAGAAAATGACAATTTTAATGTTCAATGTTTGTGATCTAAACAACAAGTATACATTAATTATACATACATTACGATAGTTGTAATTAAATACTAACATTCCATAAATAGTATTTATATAGATTTAAAAAAAGGGAAAATAGTATAATTATGGTGAAAAATGAATGAATGAACGTCATTGTATTGTGTAGATTCCCTATTTAATTTGATAATATTTTTAAAAAGGATTGAGCCGTGTGAACACGACAAAAAAGTTTTAAGGATACTTAATCTAATCTAAATGACTGTGCTGTAACTGTAATTTTATACTAGACTAGTTTATAAATGTTGTATATACAATTCTAACGTAAGTATAATTAGTCATTGAACTACAATTATTACTGTTTCAATTATTGTCTATAAGTAAACTATCGTTAAGAACAAGAACCAAAAGAAACTGAACCAGAACCAGAACCAGAAATGACTTTATATAAACACATTATTTGTAACAAGTTAGTAGGTATGTAAATCTAAAAAATGCAAGCGATTTCTGAGATATCATAAAAAGGGTTAAAAGATTTCCATTTCCAAGAAAATCTACCTATACCTATACATTACTTATATCACAATTATACAATGTAATCTAAGTCTGGAAATTGTAATACCTATAATGTAATTATATAAGAATGTTTATATATACAAGAGTTTTGTCTCCTCCTTTTGTTTTAATTATTATTACTTTACCTACAAAAATGAAGTAAGTACTTTAACAGTATCATTGGTTCTTTGGTTATTGATATTACTTTATTGACCAATTTTAATTTTGTAAGATTGTAAATAGTATTTTTACGTTCACACGCGAACTTTAATTAATCACAAATTTTTGTCTTTGACTTTAAACCAATGGCACGTGATTAAGTATGTATTTTAATGGATTTATATTTATACATATAGATAATATATATATTTATTTAAATCTCAAGTAACTTATGTTTATAGTAATGTTTATTTTGACTAATTCATCATATAATGATGATGTATAGATAATTATAATAATTATAATGATGAAGAATAATGGTGCATTTCTCTGTCGTGTGCGTCACAAATTAATATCCAGAAACAAAACAATACGTATTTACAATATATTATTATATATTACCAAGTTTTACTATACTGTTAACGTTAACTATTTATTATCTACTATATTTAGTCAAGTGTAAGAACTATGGCCAATCCGAAAAATCAATATCAATCAAAACGTCAGTTTCAAATTAAATATAATCTATGTTATGAACTATATAACGGTAAAATCATAACTCCAATATATATAAAACTTAAGTCTTTTTAATATTTAACTTTGTTGAGTAATATATGGAATTTCAATATTTCAAAAAACAAACAACAAAAAATTTCAACATTTTCAATGCTGATAATTTAAGTATGATGCTGAGACACATTCTTTCTATACCATTTTATTTTTGAATTATGATTTATATTATGAATTACCTACCTACCATAATATATAATATATTAATTTTTTTGGCAGAAAAAAACTATATATTAAAACAAAAACTATTAAAAAAAAAATGAAGAATATTTCAGAATTCAAAATTTAGAATTTCTAAAATACTTTTGTTCCCATATACTTTAATATATGCCTATAATTATATACAGACAAAAAAAATAATCTGTCTGAAAAATTATATATAACAGACAAAAAAAAGCCAAACGGTTGTCATTCAGTTTCAGTTGAATGTTAATTTGTCCGTCAAATTTATATTTTTAAAAAAATCTCTCAAAAAAAAAAGAAAGGAGAAAATTTCCAATATAGAAAATGGAAAATTCAGTATAAATATTCAAAATAATTCAATGTGCCATAACGCCACGTAAAGATGATATATTGTTTGTGTTCATTGTTTAATTAAAAATTATGACATGTTTATGTATACATGTTTGATTTTTTTTTGAGTCATGTACAACAGCATTGTACTTGTTCTTTGAAAATTTGAAATCCCATATATATATATTTCTATATATAAATATATATTTCTCAATTTATATTTTTTTAAATTATTATTTAATATTTATATATTTCTCGAAATTTACTTAATATGCTTTTAGAAGAAAGAAAAATATGAGAGCGAATATATAAAATGAAAGAGAGTAGAAATGATTAGATTTTGATTCATTTTTTAAAAAGAATACTAATTTTATTATTGAATCTACAATCAAAATGACAAATTAACATTATACGAGAAAGAATAGAACTGAAAGCAAAACAACAACAACAACAACGTTTGGGTTTTTTTTCTGTTTTAGTGAATTTGACTTTTACAACCCTTTGGATGGTTTTCCTGAAGAAATGGGCATTGACACGGACGATTACGGTCTTTCATTCGGTGTTGAGCCTTTCAGCCTTCCTCAACAATCCTTACTCACCACCAACCTTATGTCTGGAACGGGGGGTGGGACTGTTTCCAGCGCCATGGGAGGGACCGGCCTCGATGGATCTTTCAAAATTGAATCGGACTGAAGAATTTTCATGTATGAACTTCGTCCATGAAAGTCAATTTTCTATATTTTTTGCAACTTTTGAAGAAAATCTTGAAACATCACAGTTAGTATGATTAATGATTAACTATATACACAATCATCACAATTATAATTTTTACGAGAAATCATTCTACTGATTTTCATCGAGTTTTCGTAATAACTTACGACTTTCATATATTATTACTGTGTATTAATGACTTCAATTTTTCAGATTTTCCGTTTCGAAATATCGACTAAGTAATTTTTGTTTTTTAGAAGACTTCTGCTTCAATTTCGATGTTGATTTCGACGTCAAAGATTGGTTGTTTTTTTGTTTTGCTTATTTCGCGAATGCCATAATGTTTCGAATTAAATTCGGATTGATTCGGGTATTTTAATTTTTGAGCTACGTCAATATTGTGGGTACACAAAAGGCCATTTTATCGATTTCTACTTTGACTTTGAATTTTAACAATGTGAAATTACCTTCTCGTAAGATATTAGGTATGTTAGTTACCGATGTACATCATGTATACTAATACGATACAGGTTATATGGAACTTGAAATATTTTATTTTTTAGTCTGTACCTTTTTACTTAGTGTGCATGCCTGGGTCTCGTTTCCTTTTACATTGCTGATTGACCGTGAAATTTTCATGGTTTTAAATTGGACTGTTAATGAAAGTAGGGAGGGGGTGCGGGGGGATTAAAATGGTGGCGGTGATGGGCGAGGTTTCTTACCTTGAGATTTATTTTTAAAACAGATTATTATAGTAGTGTAATAATTAAGGAATGTTAGGACCTATAAGTACATAACATACATTGTAATCGTAAGTACTGCCTTCAGGCTAGCTAATTAAACGTATAGCCAGCTCTGCTTCGACCTTTGACTCTTTTAGCTGTTTTGTCTATTTACAGTATGTAGATGTACAAGAAGTAGGCTTAGAATGCTTAGATTAAAATGAAATTATATTTTAGAATTAAAATCACCATTAAACATAGGGATTTTTGAAATTATCAGCGGAGGGTCCCGGCGAAGTTAGATTTTTATTGATAGTTGGTATTTAAGAAGGGAGGGTGTGCGTGTTGGCGAAGGATGAAGTAAAGTGCTATATAAATAATTAGATAAATGATGTAGGTAGGTTAAAATGTAACTACACTGCAAAGTCGTATTCTATCGATTTTCTACAGAAGAAATTAAGAAATCGAAATTAGTTTTATGCAAACGACATATAGAAAGCTGAGCTTGATTCTAAAATTACTATAATCTATAGATATACTATTATGGGTGCTAATGAGTTCATTATTGTTCAGTATACGTATACATATTATGTAGACTAGAAATTATGTAGAGTGAGTTAAGATGAGTATAATGTATATTTTTGTTTGTTTTAAATATTCTTTAGACCTATAGCTGTGGCTTTGCTGTCGTGAAGAAGTATAGACAGTATAAAAGAATAGCATAGCAAACATCTATTTAGATTTCTAGATAGGAAAATACGAGAGGCGAGAGTAGAAGTAGTCCTATATAGTGCAATACAGAATCATAAAAAAAAATTGAACAGGAAAATATAATGTGCACTGTCTAAAGTCAATTCAATGCTTTTACAGATATTTTTAACTGCCGACACATTTATAAAATTTCAAAATTTCAAATCACAGCCAGCTTAAAGAAAAATATATAGCAGCCTCTGTCACTCCACTACACAAATAGTTCAGTGTGTAGTGAATATATTATAGATTTCAAAATCTATTACGAAAGCTATAATTAATAATACAAACATTCAAAATAATATTCAGGAAGTCAAAATGTAATATTATATCGTGGTATAATCTTCTACATACCTGAGGAAGACGACGACGATGAGAACGGATTCATATTATATAATTATTATTACTTGTACTTTCAACGTAGTAATAATAATCATAAATAATAATCGCATGGTATGCACATTTTAAAAATTTAGATATATAGCTTTTACTCTATATATTTCAGATTTCAATTTTTCTCTAGTATTTTCGAGCTAAAAGTACAGATAAATAATACAAATATACTAATATTTACAAAGTACATAATTTGAATAGTATTACACATACGTTATAATATAATTAATTAATTATAATAAACATACAGTTTAATTTTTAATGCTGAAACTTTTAATGTTGTTGTTAATGAAAAGAGTGCAAAACTATTAAATAAAATAAGTATAATGAAATAAGTAAATGGAGTTCTGTTCGGATGACTTTATTAGTTACTGTTTGTTGTACTGGTATATCTATAGCTTCGATTTAATCACTTTCGACGTATTTCACACAAATACAAAATATACTGCATGGGAGAATATCATAGCATATTATAGGAA
>JAQFZE010003457.1:0-12585 GCA_034695245.1 Dicyrtomina saundersi | reverse complement strand
CTCTCTCTCTCTCTCTCTCGCTTTCTCTGTATTCTCAGCTTGAGGAATGAATTCTTCTGTAGCCTCAACCCATTTGCTACTTATTTTCTTTACGAATCGCCCACCACACCAGACATTCATTCGTCTATCTATCTCTGTATCTATATCTCTATGTAGTTCGGATTTTGACCACTGCAGCTGCAGCAGAAGTCGAGACCTAGAGAGGGAGAGGAGGGAGAAAGGTAGGTACATATGGGTCTAACTAAACTACAGTACTACAGTCATGTCTCTCGCTCTCTTCCCCTCGCCTCCACAGACTTGGGATGAGAGTAGCATGGATGCATGAAGGGAGGCTGCTGAAGGTACGGAGCGTTGTTAGGGAGAAGGAGTCGGATTCGGATAGGACGGAGTGTAATGTAGGCCATACGCAGACCTACTACCCAACCAAAATACTCACAACCAAATCCAAAACCAAAAATACATAAATGAAAGTTGGTCGCTGGAACAAAATGAATACAACATCCCAGAAATAACAGATATCCGCTCATTTCTATCTCCCACAGCCTCCACACTCCTACTTTCACCGAGAGACACACATACTCGTACTCGTACTGGTACTGAACCTGGAGATGTACATACACCTACTTATACTTTACTTTTCGAGGGAGCGAAAACTTTGAAGGGTGTATGTATATATCGAACTTTCCCCCCTTTCCCTCTCCCTCCCAATCAAACAGTGGACTCCATACTTGAAAGGAGAGTGTCTTTAGTCTGTAGTGTTTAATGTGGGGAACACTGATGGGAGAGTGGAGTGGAGTGTATGAACTGGTGGACAGAAGCTCGTCTTCCTAAAGTTTCCAAATTTGATGACTCTCGTCGTCTTCCCTTCCCCCCTTTCTCTCTCACTTTCTTCTTTTATAAAGTGTGGGAGTCAAGCTCTGTCCTACCTTCCCATTACCACATTCCAGTTCCTCAACCCAACTCAACTCGACTCTACTTTATTAACTTGAAAATATACATTACAAGTGTATTTGGAAAACTTGAAAATTCAAAACTCGAGCCCTTTCATTCTCTTTAACTTTAACTAATTCCATTTTTACTCAGCAAAATCTGCATTTTCCTACTTTTGTCTTTCAAGCGCTCCTCGTCCCTCCCACCCTTCATCTCCAATCTCCTACACCCCTACTGAGGCTCATTTAGTGCCATATCCTTTCCCTCAAATGTTTACCAATATTTCATCACTATCGGTTTTTCCCTCTTTCAAACCAAAAACGACGTTTCCTGAATTTACTACTCGCTTATATAGTGACAAGTTCTCTATATAGCGTTTTTGGATTTATCTCAATTTTTTTGGCATCGATTTTTATTTTATAAATTGTTAATTGGAATTTAATTGCATTCACGGAAGAGCATTGATGTCGATACTGATACGAGTTTGTTTTAAATAGTTGCCTCGTAAAATGCTATGGATCGTGTAGATGTCATTTGGACTGACAATTAAACTGAGGTACAGGAGCGAGTGGAAGAGTTCTTTTCAGGATGTAATCACTTCCTTTAGAACTGTGGGGAAACCTGTGCTTTCATCAAAAATTCCCTCGACTCGAGTCAGAGTTCAACTCTCCCTTCGTATTTCCCTTCCTGTCTAACCCGTGTACATACTCGACTCATTCTAAGAATTGTTTTGAAGAGTGGAGGGAAGAATTTTGTGGAGTACCTATATGCATATATAATATACAGTGAGGATGAGAGTGGGGCTGACTATAGGAGTGAAAGTGAGTGAGCATTTAGGAGGGCGAGAGGTAACATGGAGAAGGTTTGCGTGATTCTCGGAATGGTTATTAGGCGACGCGCCCCGAGACCAAGAGAGCGGCAATGTTCCCAGGAAGGAACACGTTGTCGCCCCATACACTCCTCCACTTCTCCTTAAATGCTACCCGTGACCATGCTCATAACTACGGAGGTACATATTTAATGTGACTCCAAGGAAACTTGTACCCTTCATTAACGTTGCATAGTTGATACTTACACATCTGTCTAATCTATAATGTACTCTGTACATTAGGGGAGAGAGCAAGCGAGAGAGTCCATAAAGCTCAGAGAGGACCTCCGTACATGTCTCGAGTCTCGAATTGTTCGACCCAACTACACACAGACAGAGAAAGGACAGAAAGGAAAGTAAAATCATCCTTCTCCGCGCAGCCTCTTCCCCCCACTCCGCCGATCTCCTTCCCTCTCGCTCTCGCACACTTTCTTATGCATATATTATAAGATCTCAAGGCTCCTCTGCCATATGCCGTATGCTATACACTGTGGAGCACTATCAAGTGGAGAGTCAATACGGGGGGAAAGACCAACACTCTGCACCGCCAACCGTCACACTGGAGATGACGAGAGGAGAGAAGAGGAGATACTCAAAGTAGTTGAGAAACAAAAGAGTGAGGAACATCATGTGCATTACGGATTAAACTTGTTAAAATCTCACAGTATCATATCATATCCTCCCAAAATGAGCGGACTTGATACTCAAAGTATGAGGAGGAGAGTGATATATTCAAGATATACAGAGAGAGAGAGATATATAGAGGGTGAGAGCGTGAGCGGAGAGAAAGTAGATAGTGGCAGTGACAGTGGCTGCTCTGACCCAATTATTTCATGCTAACGTCAACCGATATGATAATTAAATTCTTACTAACGATCTTTCCCTGTCAAAACTAAAACATTCCTTTTACACTTTTCCTATAATTACTGTTATAGGAGGGAATAATGAGTGAACGGTGGAGCGTTAATGACTATTGAATCTTGTTTTACTCAATATTTGAAAGGGGAGTTGATGTCGATGAGTAAGTGACTGAGCTGGGGACTCTCTCGGAAGCTCGTTCCTTTGAACTTAACTGAATTATTCATATTTAATTTAATCCTCATAAATCAAAACTCCCAACTCCACGCGTCTCTCCGCCCTCCCCTTTTTGGTTTTTGAGGGATGATTTTATTTATTAAAAAATTAACTCAAGTCTCTCCACTCACTAATCCATTCATAATGTTGTCAATTCTCTTTAAGATCATTAACTCTCAGAGCTGCGAGCCCCAAACAATTCCTAATGTAAACTCGAGCACTCAATGACATCCTCCATCCTCCATACATTTCCCGGAACAATTTATGGAGGTAGTTGGGACTCCCTCGTATAAAAACATATGACTGAGCTGGCCAAGTTACAGGCCACAGTCGGCGGGCCCAATTGTAATCGCACTCATAATTTGACTGGTTGGGTTTTAGTGACGGATTTGAAAACAGGATAAAATCAAAATCAGCCCTAAGAAAATTGATAGACTCCCAAGAAGCACACACACACACAAAAATAAAGTATTTTGACAAGAATTATTGAACTTATGTTAGAATGTAGAAATACGAGGACCAGGACGAGGAGGGATACTGTAGGCAGTAGGAGTAGGCGTCTGTCTTCATAAAAATACCGTAGGAGGAGAACTAGAGTAGGGAGCGATTAGTCTAAAAGCACATGTGTAGTTCAGTAACGTGTGTGTGTGTGTGTGTGTGTGTGTGTGTGTGTGGTGCCGGTGGGATGGCAGGGACTGCACTGCATATGCCAAGGCATTGTTACCATGGGATGAAAACGAAAGTCAGGAAGCCCACTCATCATCTCTCATGACTTTTATGGTATTCCAATATCTTTATCTACGACTCATAGCCGTAGCCAAGTAACTCCACTTTCTCCATGACTTTCTCCCCTTCCTCCATTTTTCTATGCTCGCGCTATGCATGCACATAATATATATGTATGAACCAGTTCCAGAGCTTCAGAGTGTGTACCACAATACACCTGTCTCCGTGCCTTTGTGAGAATTTTTTCACTCTTACCAAAAGAGAGAGAGAGACAATGAAGCTACAAGTCGTGATCGTGAGGTCATCATTATCATTATTAATTCACTGTAGACTGCCACGGATATAGCTCTGAAGATTTTTTTTTACTACTGCGTCTAGCTCGACCTAAAAGTCGACGTCGACATCGGCATTTAGCTCTCCTCTGACTTCCATTTTTAATGCTTTGAGGACATCATTATTATGGTCATAGCCATTGTTAGTTTATTACTTGTTTCTCTGACTAGATTTCCTTTGCTGGAAATGTGTTGACTCTTGACTTGTTTTTTGAGCGTATGGTAGTAAAAACCAAACTCCTTCAATTAGTATTATGCACTGTGATATCCTGTTAGGTCCTTTGCTTTTGATTGACTCAATGCTGAATATACTGTATTAAGTATATAAGGGGTCTATATAATTATACAGTTATTTATTGACTGCCCTAACTGTGTTGTATAAAGGAGTTTGACGCTTGCACAGAGAAAATGTGCAAAACTGCTATGTTTCAAATAAGTGTGTGTGTAGAATGTGTGTTAATTATATCTACAGGAGTGGGATTTTCAAATGAATCCACGTGTAAAAAAAATCAATGTTAAATGTTTGAATGTGGATTTTAAAATGTAATTGTTGGCTGCTCATTAGTTTGGACTTTGTAATTTTGTCGACTTAACTTCAAGTCTAGAATAATATACAGTGGAAAATGGTTAATTAGAAGAGAGAGAGGAGACGAGGATTTCATTATTTCATTATTTTCAATGAATTCCTAATTCCTGTATATTTTGAGGGGTTTTTGGCATTTTCATTCGGATCACATGAGAGTCCATGAGTAATGATGAAAAGGTTAATTTCAGATTCTGATGAAGTCAGTTCAATGCGTCATAAATATTTATGTCAACTTACGATTTCCCAGGTTTTTGGGCTCTGGTTTCATGAGAAGGTTTCTCCTAAGTGAACTTTTAAGTTGTTATAGTTGGGAATTGGAATTCGGAAAGTGTACCTACTTGAATAACTAACTCCAACTTGTGCATCATTGCCGCATTTTACCTATGTATCTCCTCTCCTACGACACTCTCCACACTGCATTGCACTCCTGGTGCTATGGAGTCTGCCGAGTAGTTCATAATATGCTTCTTCCTTGCCGCTCTCTCTCTCTCTTTTGCTACTCCTTCCTCCCCGTCCCATTTTCTCTGCCTACCTCTCCCAAGTTGAAGTTTTTAGTGTGAGAGGGGAGCGTACGTATATAGTCATGGCCATATTAATATTACATTGGCGATTTAAAAATATACTGGATCTGACACTGCTACTCCTACGGCACTGGAACTAGGACTCGCAAACTGGCACTCGTACTTGTGTCCACCTCATCGCCCTGCCCCTTATTCTTTGCCTCGTAAACAAGGATCACTTTATGCGCAAATTTAAAGATATATTACACATTCATTCACATTTAAACATGAATGGATGGATGGAGGATACGGAGATGGATATGCTGCTGTAGCATATTAAATGTCTACAGTCTGAAATGAAACGACATTCAAAGTTGGAGTTCTGAAGAGGATAGGGAAGGAAGTCGGTCGGAAGGTTTAGCTGTTAAAATATTTCAAGGACGCTCATAACACCACCAAATTTTAGTCTTATATTTTATAATCTCATCTTCAGAGTGGGGAAAGCGAACAGTGGACTGGAATTCAGGATAAGAAAAGACTTAACAATGAAGGATTTTAATTCTGGTTCGGGTTTGGAGCAACTATATTGCCAATTGAACTTGTTTTATTTTATTTTTTTTTGAAATTTCCCCTTATTCCTGACGCATAGGTCACCCACTAACCCGAACCGGTATCGGTATTGGTCTCGGTCTCGTTACTGGTCCTGGTCCGGGTCCCGGACGGAGACAGAGAGAGAGAGAAAGAGGGTGGGGGAGAAGGAAAAGCAAGGTTGTTTCATATTAATATGAACTACGTAGAAAACTTTTCACAGTTGCTTACGTCACAAACTCTGGATTGTGGAACTGTGGAGTTCGGAGTTGTAGAAAGGAAAGCTCATCATATGCATGAGTGCTGCGGGCGTCGTGGAACTCTATCTCTATTCTCTATTTGTGGCTAAAAGTCAAACTTTTGGGCTAAAATACGTAAGCATCTATTCACTTATAGCCAGGAGATAGGGTCGATATTGCGAGAAGACGAGAGAGAGAGAGAGAGAGAAAGAGACCGGAGAGAGAGAGACAGAGATAGGGAATGGAAAAAATTCAAACTCGGAGAGGTGGCGAGAATAAGGGAAGCTGATGCTATGTCTATGCTATCGAATTGAATTCCGAATTCGTATTCTTTCAGGAAATTTTATTATCTCATTCAAACAAAGTATTTTACGTGATTCGCTTTAATTCCCGTGGTCATTTTAAACAAGCACGATTGGTTTAGTATGAATTCCATTTATGATGACATATTTTAATTTTCTTCCCTTCTCATAGGATTTCCATTTTTCCCCTTCTCTTCCACGTCCCTACTTCTGTTTATTATTATTTGTTGAATGGAAACCTATTTACCTAAATAAAATCCTGCCTCTGCGTCATCCAATCCCTGCCCGTGCCCCGTGTCCGTATACGTGCCTCCAAATATTTCAAAACGTGGCATTATCAGTATGTACTACCACTACTGGGCTAGATTGCTTCAATAATACATGGAAACCTCAGAGTCATAGGCAAAATTTGTGGCTCTTAACATTTAAATTTAAAATATACTCTCCATCATATTACGTCTCTCCACTCGTCCTTCTCGTCTCTCGTACCGAATGGGAAAAAAATATACAGCAAATATATATTAAATCCAAAAGCCCAAGCAAAACCAAACTAAACCAAGACCATAGCAAGCAAAAGTATTCCACATATATATTGCTATCCTTCACCCAAGCTGAAGATACAGATAAATGAAAACTTTAGGTTTTAGTTCCAGGGTTTGAGCTCCAAGGATGGGGATGGCGATACAAGTATGTATGACGTGGCTAGTCCTATAGTGCAAAGTACAACAATTAGAGGAAACAAATCGTTAGCCAGACTCAAAGGCAGCGTAGCGTAAGGGAAGGCGACTCACATTGAGAACATATTATGGATTTATGTATCTGTACGTCTCTCGTATCTGTATCCCTCCACGAAAGGACCTACAAACTCCAAACTACAAACAAGTAACAAGGAGAGGCAGGAGCGAGAATGAAAACTAGGTAGACCAAACCTAACCAAGTCGACTTCGACTTGAGCTATATACAACTACGGCAACGGCAATGACTTCGACTTGAAACAGAAAAGGAAAACTCTATGGCATACTTAAACTTAGGACTTGGGATAAGAGTACTTCTTACTAACTATGAGAAGCGAGGTAGTTGAGAGCATCCACATAATTATATGATGCACACATCAGATTCGAAAAGCAAAACAAAACCTGGTTCTTGGTCTTGTTCTTATTGTAAGATATGATGAGCACATGTGTATGTGTGTGTGTGCTCCTGCTGCTCTGCTGCTGAGAATGGGAAAGTCTTGGAGAGGGAGAGAGAGATACAGAGCGAGAGAAGTAGAGAAGGAAAACGAGAACGAGTGAGAGGGGTTGTTGAGGTGGGGAAAGGGGGGGGGAGAGAGAAGCAGAGAAAAAGAGAGCTAGAGAGGAGGAAACCGAAACGGTCTGAAGCGAGTCAGGCTCTTGTGCATTATTCCGCAATGCGCTAGCAGTTGTGAGAAATAGCAACTCGAATTGATACTTTTTTGCAATAGATACTCTGACGCCACTCGGAGCAAGCTTGCCATATAGCGTAAAACTCAGAACTCGGAACTATATAGTCTCGTCATAGCGCTATCGCCTAAGCTTTGAGAGTAATATACGTCTTTATATATATATATGTGAGACTTTGACTATATCCTCTGGCTATGACTATATATAACCTCCTGGATATAGGGAAATAGGGAAAGTTACTTCTGCCCTATATATCCTGAGCCTATGGATACGAGAGCGTATATGCACTTAGCTCTACACATTTACATTAATATGCTCTTTTGATCTAGGCCCTGTGTACATGTGGAAAGTAGACTGATACTCACACAGATAGTCTTCCGTCGACGTCTACTCTCTACTTTCTCCACTCGACGTCTATCCATCCCATTGCCATAGGTATACTTTCCCCCAAAATTTTCTCTTTTTCTTTTCTTCCCAACTTAACCTACATAGTGGAGCATGGAGGAGAGAAGAGTTACCTACCTACTCCTCCTCCGTCTCCTCTCCCCACCCCCTCTCTCTCTCTCTTTCTCCCTTGTCCTCATATGCATAAGTAGAGAGTCGACTTGCTTTTGGGCTCTCAGAGTCGGATTTGTAATGTTTGGATTTTGGGATGTATGGTTGAAAAGGCTGGAAAGGACAGACTCTCACTTCACTAGAGAGTAGTCTACTCCAGTAAGCAAGTTAAATCATCCCACATTTCTCACTTCTTACACTGTCTTCTTCTCAATCAAGAAGTCAAAAGAAATGTCAACATTCATTTTTCACCAATTTTGAGTGAATTAACTGAATCATTTATTTTTTCTAGTCCCGAAACAAAACGTTAAATGTCATTACAAAAACTTAGATATTAGTAATACTAAATACTGTATGAATTAATGAATTCTTTAGCATTTAGAATACGCTGCTTGGACAGATACAGTTGGAGTAGTTGAATTAATAAATACTACAAAAATTAAATTTTGAATTATAATTCAGATTCCAGTATAAAAATGGGGGATAGAGAGTGGGGAAAGAGAGAAACAGAAAGAAAGGGGAAAGACTGACTATGTCACTTTAAGGACTTTCAATTTTTAAAAAGAGAGAAGAGAGGGAAAGCGTAAAAGTAAGACTGACGACAAGGGGGTAGGGAAAAAGGCAAAAGATAAAAACATTGAGAAACTAGAAATTTAAATAGCTCAGTAAATGATCCCGTAAAGAATGAAGTAAATCTAGGAGAATAAGCTCGAGTTAAAAGCTATTTTATTTTCTTGAGTCTTGAGTTTGAGTTAGCTGTATAGAGGAAGGTGTTTCGTGTCATATAGTTTATTGTGCATGGAGTCTGTGTAGACTGTAGCTCTAATCGTCTTTCCTATTCTCCTACGTACACCTATGCTTCCACACAGTTGAATTGTAAGGACACAGTCTCTGCATGAGCTATATATATATACACTTTATATAACTCGCACTTTTATAGAATTTTCTCTCAAAAATGAGAAGGAAAAAAAAAGACTGAGCGGAGCGGAAGTGGGAGAGTGTAGAAAGTGTGTCTGTCTATAGCTAAATAGAGAAAGCTTGGAAGTCATAGTGATAGAATAGAAGACGTGTGATCTGTCTAACATGGTGACGGGATCTAAAGAAGGTGTTGATTTTATATTAAAAGAAATTCTGTGAGCAATTTCTGAGTCATTTCTTTTGAGAGTTAATAGGAGAATTAGTTTGAGTGTACATGATATTTATTTTTTTTTCATCCAGCTATTGCTCAAAATGAGAAATTTGTTTTGAGGAAAAGTGCTTTTTTCAGAATTTTTCAAGATATTAAATCCTTCCATGTCTCAATAATTTGATGAAAAGATGGATAGATGAGTAAAATGAGGAGGTAGACGAGTATAAAAGAAGATACGTTTTTGGAGGGACGGAGAGAGAGAGAGATAGAGAAAGAGTGGAGAGAGGATGATATTATGCTCCTCAGAGTTGTGCAGTTGGAAAATGTACGAGTTGAAAAGAGAAAGTACAGTAGTGAAAGTAGAAGGCTTGAAGAGAGAAACTCTTGCTGTTTTCCCCACACACAAGTCCACATCCTCCTCCATAGGATAGGATGTAGGGAGCAGGAAAGGCTGAGGCTGGGAAATATGTGTGGAGCTCTGCTCGAGTTGTTGAAGAATTGTGTAAATATTGCAACGGAGGAGAAATAGGGCCGCAGTGGAGAAAGTATGAGAGAGGAGACAGACACGGAATTTCTCTATGTGGTGGTAATCAATGAGTCGAGTTGAAAAACGGGAGGACAAGCTGGCATCCTCCTCTAAACTTTGCGCCGGCGAACGTATATTCCTCATCCCTTGAATTTCCTTTTTTCGGTTTTCTTCATTTCCTTATAGTTGAAACCGGTTATCTGGCTCCGCCAAGGGAACCAACTTTAACCAACTTACTTTCAGTTTCGACCTGAACCAAAATCCAATCCAACCAATCCAATCCAAACCGTCACTGTTACCGTCAACGTTCCGAGCCGTCTCACCTCTCGACTTTTCTCTCTGAACAAACACTCAGAGACATACATTCCAATTCCAACGTCCAACCAAGACCTCATCCACACTCGTGTGCGTGTTTGTGTGTGCTCTCCCCCCTTTTCTCTCTCTCACACAGCATCCTCATCGTCAACATCAACATCAGCCGCATTATCATCATCATCATTAACACAAATTATAATAATAATTACTATTATTACTACTACTACAATACACACACAGACACACATTGTAATATAAAGTAAAGACACACGACTACAAAAAAATATACGAATTTAAGAGTACGACTTCAAACTTTTTGACTTCGAATCAGATTCAGAATCAGCAGCTTCTTCATTTTCATCGAACTTTCTCCAAAACCACTGTAGACTACATCAATAGACAGCCTAGATACTATCTTTTCAACAAAAAAACCATCTCCTTAGGAATCTAAAATCTGATTCGGATTTTATTTGTAAAATCTTCTTCAAAAAGAAATTCTGCTTTCATTTCTTTTTCATTCTCGAACTCGTATTACACGTCACACCTTCCTGTACTCACTCAAATATAGTTACGAATATTTGATTTAGTAGAAAGATATTTCTCCGTTTAAACTTAACAGAGAAATAAGAAACAACACGCTTACGAAAAAAAAATTCAAAAATTCAACATTTCTTTAAATTCCATCCTACAAAAAAAAAATCTCATATACTCCTAAGATTTTAATCACACGCTATTATATAATTATATTTTCACCAAGATTTTAATTAAAGTATAATAATACTAATAATAACAAACCTATATATTACACTTATAAATAAATATATAGTTGTATTTCCTTGCTTAATGCCTACTGATACAAAGTAAAGAAAGAAAAGATTTCCTTTTGAAAAAATAACAAAATATATAATAAAAATAATAATAAAAACCTATCACGCTTCATTACTCTTTTCCCTCTGTCGTTCACATTCCTTCCTGTAGACACTTTAAATCTGAATTATTCTTTTTCCCTTGTTGTTGGAAGCAGAACTGAAAATAACTTTTTACCAGAAATTTTAAAAAAACCTAAGGATCTATATAGAAAGCAACTTAAAACCGTCCAAAATAGTTTCTCTTTCCTCCTCCTATCTATCTGTCCATTTGTGAATCTGTGTTGTGGTCCATCTTACTCTGATCTTATTTAATGCTTAATCTGAGCAAAAAGGAAATAAAAAACTTAAAATTAAAATAACAAGCTTACAAGCAAAAAAACAAACAAAAGAACAGTTTTTAAATAGTTTTTAGTCCAGTTTTACAAACCCCTCCAATCTCCTTCCTAATCAAACAAATAAAATAAACATACACACAAAAATTAAAATAAACATACGCAAAAAATAAATCAAAAATCAATCCAGAAACCAAAACCATCCTTTTTCTATCTTCCTCTTTTCATCTTCTCCCCACTCTTGCTCTCACTCACTCTCTCACTCTCTCAATGTAGACAGAAAAAGCGCTCTCCTCCAATATATAAACTGCACCGAGAAAAAGAAAGAGAGTAATAAAAAAAATTCAGGAATTTTGCCAAATTTTCCAATCCATGCTTTTTTGCTGAGTCTCGTCGTTCTCGTTCTTCATCACTGAAAATAGAGTGTAGAAGCACAGGGGAAAGTATGTGAGACTTTATATAAACTTGATAAACAAACATTTGGAATTGGGAAATCACTTTGTCCAAGTCCAAATAATATATAATTATATCTATAGATATAATTACGTACACACGTAGACATCTTCTCCTTCTGTATATATCTATATACCTACTAGACATTGCTTGTGTATGTGCTATCAATTTTCACCGGACATATTGCACTCCAATCTTTGCATTCATCTGTCGAACAGGAATCTTCTGTTTTCTGATAATCATCACAAAACCACGTATTTCAAAAACCTCATCATGTACATGTCAATGTGAGATTTTACCAACACCCTTCCATCCACTCAAACATGGTCAATTAGTCTTTGACACTCTCAATACTCTTGGAATTCTTTCCACAACAAAAACAAAAAAAAATCCGCAACAGAAAAATAAAAACAATTTAAAATAAATCAAATTCCATATATCTCTCTACATATATAATTTTGATTAATTGTGCTTTCAATCATCTTTGTCTACTACTAAACTTTACGAAACTCAAACTCAAGAAATACAAGGAAATACATTTGAATAAATTGTGGGAGGAGACAGGAGATGCAGAGAGAACCATTGAGAAAAAGTATTTTGAAAAAAACTAGTGTTGGGATTTGACTCAGCCGTTTGGAATCTAGTAAGCTAAAACCATTCATCTCACAGTAATATACATGTCCAGAGAAATGGGACAGAATTGCTGAAGGAGTTATCCCTGAAGTAAGCAAAAATGAGTAGAATGAAAAAATATTAAATTCGGGGGAGTCTGTTATTTTTCAAAGAAATTTTAAATCCAAAAACTTCAATTCAACTTCATTTCATACAAAATACGTCAAA